>JAECUM010018667.1:0-27831 GCA_016617855.1 Megalonaias nervosa | reverse complement strand
TTAAATTTATATTGTATTTGATTTACGAAACCTATTCTCGTTTGTATGTCATATCGGGTAATGAAGCCTTTTACGTTGCGAACTTTGCTATTACAGTTTAATTTATGAGTATGTATCTAACAATTTAATTCAGAACCCATTATTATAACCAGTTTGGTTTTATTGTAGCTGTTTAGGGCTGACGGTAGCTGTTTAGGGGTGGGCGTAGCTGTCCATAGAGCGGCGTGTTGTCCGTACGTATGTGTATCCCTGTTTAGGGTTGAGCGTAGCTGTCCATAGTGCAGTGTGCTGTCCGTACATATATGTATACGTAAGATTATACCTGTGGTGGAACCACGAATATAGACGTAACCAATACAAGGGTGCTGGGTGCCGACTGTACGTATAAGTACTTGTGGTGGATCCGTGAAGGGTGGGAGCGGTCGATAAATGTGGGCCAGTCCAAGGATCCAGTGAAACTGTGTGGTGTAACAGTTTGTGAATTGTATGACTGTTCAAGTTTTACAGTGATATGTTTGTTTCAATTGATTGTGGTTTCAATTGAGTACAATATTGTTTGCATTACACGAGATTATGTGAATCTCGCTTTCATTGTTACATTACATGAGATTATGTGAATCTCGCTTTCAGTATTGCATTACATGAGATTGTGAATCTCGCTCTCATAGCATTCATTGTTGATTTGAAACTTAATGTATTACATACGTGAGATTATGTGAATCTCGCTTACATTGCGTGATATTAGCGGACTCATTTTTGCAGTCCATGAGGTTATTTGAACCTCACTTTTTCATGCTAGAGGTATATGAATCATATTTTTGTATTTTTGTTTCTTTCTTTTCATTTCATGAATGTGTGTAGAGTGATTGGATCAATCGTATAATAGGAGTGGGAGAGATTCAGTGCATTTGTACTATATACATATATATTCTTAGTAATTCATTTTATAAATTTCCATCATCCATCGCTTTGTGTTTGTGTTGTTCATTTAATCCAAGAAAAGAAACCCACTCGGTTTCAATTCTGTTACATTGATTAATTAATTAATTAATTAATTAATTAATTAATTAATTAATTAATTGCCGCTTTGCGGCTCCTGACATACACTTTGTTAACTTAGCCAAATACAGACATTGTGTACAAGAACCGCACAACTAATTAAGTAATGAACTGAGCTAACATTTTAACTTGTCATAAATGGCCTAAGAGTCGAACAGGACGCTAGCACAAACTGTCAGTCACACCACTTTAGATGGTAACAGCACTGAAGTGAAGAAAAAATCTCTCAGATTAGGCAGGCGGTCGTAATAGAAAGTATTCCCGTTTTACGAAGATCTACAGAATGAGAAACAGCGTGTCCAAAAATAAATTCTTTTGTATAAAAAGATCAAGATGAATGAACATTTTTTTTTGTTGTTTAATAATCAACTATTCAGAGGGATGAATACAGCTAGTCCCATCGTCTTCATTTATGAATAACAAAAACATTAAACATGAACGTATGTACAAGGTTGGAAACGTTATGGAGTGAGACAATCTTTCAAATGATTTAATGCAGTGTCATTTTGCCATTAATACCAACTACGCTTCTTAGCTAAAGAAATAAATAGCCATAATGTTCATAAAGCATTACTGACTGTCAAAAAATTCACTAAATGTTCTGAGGGAAATCCATAACTGCTTTGGTGAAGAAATTGTTCAGGGTATTGATATCACAATAGAGTCTGATCCTTATAATCTGATATTATTTGAGTAGATGCAGCATTTCTTCTGATAGAGTTGATGATGTCATCCTCAAGAGAAGGTAATACATACGATTCAAAATATTCCATACTGTGGCCGTTGTGGTGTGTGTTGATCACTACCGACCTGCTTTTGTTGTCACTATTAACAAGGTTGTCACTTAGACAAGTTTTACAGTCCGTGGATGAGTTACTGTGTACCAAGAAATAAAGCTCTGGAATGTGTTAAATACAACATAATACACCCAGTAGAAGACATTTGTTTGTAATTTGTGTTTAAGTAATGAATACCGACAGTTATTAACTGATTTTCCGAATTAATGGACATAAATTATGTTCGAACAGCCCCTCCCCCAGTCTATCTGTATCTATAAATACGTTGACACAGTCACACCTGAATATTAAGCAACGGGTGGTGCGTGGTGAATGATAAAGTAAAGACGGTAATGATAGGAGAGTCGGAAGAGCGATGATAAGAAAGACAGATATGACATAATGAACTTTAACCGGCATATCCCTGAGAATCACTAGGTCTTACTTGTAGCTTATTAGTTCATCAGAATGTGATTTTGGAAAGCTCCTGATTGTGAGATAAAAAGTCAGAAGCTTCTGTAATTATTGATGGTAATTTGTTCTAAGCACCTATTGTACGTTGGAAGAAGCTGAACTTGACACAATTTGTTGGTGCTGATTTTAATTGGAACTTATTCCGGTGGTTTGCCCTAGTTTGGCTATACGCTATGGTGAGGTAGTTGTTCGCCGATATGTCCACTAGATTGTTCACAATCTTGTACAACATGGTCAGCTGGGCTTTGGTTCGCCTGGATTCGAGTGATTCCCACTGAAGATGGTTCGACATTGCACTGACACTGCTAGCATTACGGTATCTATTTATGGTGAATCTAGCATCTCTCCTCTGAGCCATCTCTATCTTATTTATTAGGTCTTATTATGTGGCCTCCATACAGTTGAGCATGTGCCCAAGGTCTGGTCGAACCAGCGTGAAAAATGCTGCACTTTTTAATTACTCATTGTTGATTTAGAGGTTGCGGCACAGGATACCAATATTACTGTTCCCTTTTTTCACTATCTTGTCTATGTACCTTTTCCAAGAGAGGTTTCTGGACAATTCCACCCCGAGATATTTTGTTGCCTGCTCATTGGCTAGCTTGGGCTCCTTAAGAGAGAAGATTGGTGATTTCTTCCTGCAAACTCTTAGGATGGTGCATTGTTTCTGGGTGGAACGACATATCCCACGTTCTTTCCCAGAGGGTCAGTCGGTTCAGGTCTTTTTGAAGAATATCTCAATCCTTGGGGGCATTTATTTCCACGTAGACTATACTGTCATCTGCAAAAGGTCTTGTGTTGGCTTTGACACTCGCAGGTAGGTTATTGATGAACACCAGGAAGATAATGTGACCCAAAATACTCCCTTGAGGTACTCTATTAACGACACCTTTGGTGTAAAGGGCTACATTCCGATTGAAAGGAAAGGTATTTTCAGCCGTATGGTTATTTGATGCGAAGAACGATATAACAGTTCGAAGAAACCGAATGTTTGCTTAATAAATTACAAACACATATAAAAATATTAGCTACATCACTAATAATTACGTGCGCCACATATCTGGAAAACCGTCAAATCGCATTTCCCTAGCCTTGAAAGGTGCCACAGAGTAATTTACAAGGTAGAGAAACGGATGGTGAAGAAGCGCTGCAGTCATCAGCTTACTGGTTGCTTAAATCAAGATGGACATTGGAGAATTTATCAGCTAGTGACGAGACTGTGGTTTCCATTGACTGAAGTCGAACGATGAATATTGTACCAACATTAGTATTTCCTGTTACAGATTATGCTGATGTTATCAATGTTATTCAGAAAGCATAATTTCAACTGACTGTTAAAAACTAGATTAAAACAAAGAACAACACTAACAAATCAGTGCTCTGTGCCAATAAATCTACTCATTGAGTCATGTTGAAAGAAACATAACGTAGAACGCAATCTCCAAAGACAGTTTAAATAATATAACACTACCAACTGCGCCTCAAATACTGGAATTAGGGTATAACATACATTCAACAACTAAACCAGAGATAAAAGATATAAAAGGTGCATGAGGTATTACAATAGTATCGATCCGCTCAACTGAATATACGTTATAGAGAGTTTAGTTTAAACTACATTTAATGACTGGAGTTGGGGTTGGGGGGCTAAACATGTGGGCAGAATTGTAGGTGTTTGGGACGGAACATTAGTCTGGGGCCCAGAGAACGAAGCCCCGGTAAGTTCCTGTCATTTTAACATCTAGATGTAAAGACATCTTATTATATCAAACGTTCCTGTTGTTTCACGCTTAGTTCTAAGAGTATTTATTATCATGGGCACTCACCGGCTTGCCCCTCACCCCTCGATCAACGCTAGGTATATATATACTTATTTCGCCAGTCACGTAAAAAGAAGGAAGATTAGTCACTCAGTTTTGATTATTATTTAACAATGACAGACGTACCTTGTTATTCAGTTTTCTTTATGGGGGGGGGGAAGACCGATCATAACAAATGTTATTAATTTTGGGGTTTTTATCATGTTCATATAGTGTTGAAGGAACCACTGTAATACATAGTATGATTGCTAAATATACTGTTCAGTGCGTTATGGTATCGTATCCACGTCGGATTGCAAAACAATGGGAAGGCAAGTAGTAATATATAGATCACTGATTAAAACAGCCACAAAACAGGCATTATTGCACTTCTATCCTTAAATCATTTTTCATGCAGTCTGCTTTTGAAAAATGGCTGAAAAACCCTAGGACATTTACATCTCGATTACAAACCTTGTGGAACTTAAGATGCAAACAGAAAAAAGATTATATGGTTACATGGAAACGTTGCTATTTTACTACACTATCAACAAAAGAGTTGCATTTATTATGACACAGTACAATTCTATTATCCTTTGGTGGGGAAATACTGAGAAAGTTCATACACTACACCCACCCCACCCCTCTACAAAAGACCTAATTCCAACCATTGTCCATGGTTCCAACTGATAAAAATCATGCGGCTTTCTGGGTGTATTGGAAGATTCAAAATACAAGTCACACCATTCAGTATTTTTGTTTTAAATGAATCTGGGGGTACTTTGATGTATTTTTGGCTGTTTGTCTTTGTTCTATGTGCATGCGAGAAATGCTAAAGGAGAACACTGTATTATCGTAGAAGTATACGTTAATGTCCGAATAACTCAACTTGCAATGTAAATCATACCTACCTAGAATACACTGTAAACACTCCTGTAATTTATCTCTTCTCCGAGCGAAGTTTCACTTTGTGAGTAGTGTGACAAATGTACATGGTATTATGTAAATGTCTTCCATTCAAGTAAAATAGGCTTAACCTTGAACATAAAGTAATATATGGTATTTGTCAGCTTACTGAAGAAGACTCGTTCCTACATTTTGGCAATATAAAAATAACTACCTCGACTAATTATAAGGGACGGTATGGGGAAAAAAATGAAACCATGGGGCCGGTGGGGGGGGGGGATTTAATTTAAAACATCCATAGGTTCAGCACTGTGCATAACTTTGGAAACAAGGGGAATTTAATGTTACGGGTCACGTTGGGCCCTATGCAAATTTAGCATTGTCTGCCCTTTAAAACGTTAATTGGCTCTTCATGGCAGTAATAGGAAAAATGAATAAGTGGGACGCTAAGGGGTCTAACAGGAATTTAACATTGAGAATCGCAATAAGGGTGTAATACACTTAATGACAATGAAACACACACCATTATTATTCTAATATTCCTAAAATGACATGGAATTGACCTGACTGAAGTAGCGGAATAATTTATTATAATGCCAAGAGCGTGCAAGATGGGAAGAATCATCGTTTGTGAAATAGAAACAAAAAACAAAGCAAGAAAGAAGTGTTTATTTGTGAAAGAAAAGCACAAAAGATAGGTACTAACACAAAGTCATGATTAAAGAATGTAGGAGAGAGTCAAAAAAGATAGATAGATATACAGATGTTCCATGTAGAGTGGAGAAAGGAAAACAGGGAATGGTTTGAAAAATCGGGGCCTTCAAACAGCATGGAGAAAAGAACAACAGCGTTCTGGAAGCCTTTGTTTGGGCACTGTATTTTGTTACCAATATGCAATTTAATTACTTGTGTATTAATTTTAAATTCTTTTTGTATTTTTTTTATTTTTGTATCATTACATTTTATTGTAATGATTATTTTCAAGGGATCTGATATTTTTGAAAGAGATATTATGTTTATATAAAACGTAGTATGACTCGCATAAGCACGATTTTTGTATGCCATGGTTTGTCGATTGAGTAAACACTACGTGAAAACGATTGGTTATTGGTCAAAGTCATTTCCTGGCCCACGTGAAATTACATTGTTTATTGCGAAATAGCCACGCGTTCCTTCGTGCGCGCTTGTAAAGACGTCTTAGTTCAGTTTAAAAATACTCAGATCCCCGTGAAATATTCAGTCGTACAATATATCTTCAAGAAAAAGGATATATTTCTATTAGGTGCCTTTAAGAGTTGTAGTTTTACATCTTTGGAGCTCAGATGTTTTATCATAGATGACAGCTTGTTCACAAGTTCATCTATTTATTGGAATATAATACTTTATTCCCTGGAGAACTATGCATGTGACAAAGACATTCGATGGAAATTTATTCTAAATTGAAACATTACAAGTTGTGGTTCAACGTGGAACTCTTGACATTCATATAAAGATTTCACCTGACGTCATCATCATCCATCTTGGAACGTCATCAAGATTTGAACCTGGATTCAGTTAAAACTATTTAGTGATAGGACTTGTATTTTTTCTGTACTAGGATAGATGTTTGGATTGTCATCACAAACTGTAAGTCCTATTTTCTATTTTCACCTTTTCACCGTGTTTTCTAGGGAAATAAATTATTTTTGTTAAAACTTACAAAGCTTGTTGGTTTCACTCGTTTCTTTTGTTACTTTTAAACGAGCCTATACGTAACAATTTATGCAACCTTCGAACGAATATTAAAATGTATTGATATACCTTCATGATTGTATGACTGTCACCAAACATTTGTTCTTTACATAAATACCGTTCCTGTTTATTGTACACTACTACAGCCTACCATATAATTCTTCAGATAGAAAGAATAAATGGACAGGTAAAGGAAACGGTCGATGCTTTATTGAATAGAAATTTCACTAAAGTGTACACCTCAGCAACCGATGTCTCTACAACTCTTTTTAATATTAAGATTTGCGACTGTGGCAATCATTTTTCTTATTCGCGAGAAAGAAAAGGATTCAATTTTGAATTACTTGCCAGATAGAATGTCATATTTTTATGACATTCTCTTGTGCATGCTTTTCACTGGTTTAGGCGAATCCTACAAGAAAGAAAGAATATAGGCCGCAACATTTGTTGAAAAGCTTCGTGAACTGCATTTTTTTGTTTGATTTGTTAAAACAACAAAGCAAAAATCCATTGTTCAGTACACCGAGTGTCTGTACCTGTAATCAATACATTTGAATACGTATCTGATACGAAAGTTAAGGTTAGACCTGCCCACCCACTCGCTGTTGTACGTATGAATCAAGAAATGGTTGCAAAAAAACCCAGGTGAATTAGTGCATAAACACAAATGACTGTGTCCTTGAAATTGAGCAAAGTACTGGAGAGAGAGAGAGAGAGAGAGAGAGAGAGAGAGAGAATTCTTTGTTTTGTGTAATTTCCGTACCGAAGCTTAGAAATGCATTTTTTTTTTTGGGGGGGGGGACGTCACCACACAGATGCCCCCCCCCCCTTAGCAGATAAAAAGAAAGTATTTAATGTATATGTGTGTCTCCCTAAGGTGTGTTGCATTGTTTACTTTAAAAACAGAATTTGGATCAAAAATTTATTTTAAAGGCAAATTTTCCTAGTGTATCTAAAGGTTTGTTCATACGATCAAATTTCAGTCATTTGATCGGAATCCCTCTCCTTTTAAAATTTAGTGACCTTTGCCAAGGGTCCCCAAGTTCTGTGTTTGTTATCTGTATAATGCTATATTGTGTGCTTGCTATGGTTTTTTGTGATGACGGCTTATTACCAAATTTTTACCCAAGTTCTTTTTTTTTACTAAATTAAATCTTTAAAAAAATTAGGTTTCGGAAATGTCATTTTCCATTCCTATGTTGAATTTGGAAATTCCTCCTTAGATTTCTATTTTGAATGAGACGGTTGCACTTATATAAATAAAACCTTTGTTTTTGTGTCTATGCTTTGGGTGAGACGTCTCTCATTTTCTTTTATTGAAGTTTGGGAAGGAGTAGGATGCATCTTGGTTAAGGAGCCACATTCCATTTATTTTCCTTATGCTTCTCTTAACTTTTTTGGATGCATACTTATTTCCCGATTTAAACTGTTATACTTATATTTACACCAA
Organism: Megalonaias nervosa; assembly: GCA_016617855.1. Taxonomy (NCBI): domain Eukaryota; kingdom Metazoa; phylum Mollusca; class Bivalvia; order Unionida; family Unionidae; genus Megalonaias; species Megalonaias nervosa. Next base: position 19,636 of record JAECUM010018667.1, on the reverse strand, counting down.
ATAAGGCCACAATCAGCCTTCCTTTTAGTGTATATTAACTACCGCTCATAAAAGCCAAAGTTCCACAATATTGTATAGTTATAAAAAATTGTTAGTACTCTTGGTTGGAATGGGTAGCCCTTTTTGCTTAGACTATTTCCCGTGTATGAGTACTGTGATTTCCTACACATGGAATTTTCTGAGGCTCTTTCACAGGCCTGTGCACTTCGCGTAGCTCCTTGTGACTTAGCCCTGTGACGTCGATGTCTCATACTTCTCCCATGCGTAGGTTCCCTGTCCCTTTTATCTTGTTTAAGAAATATATATATATATATATATAGAGAGAGAGAAAGAGAGAGAGAGAGAGAGAGAAGAAAAGCATTAGATCTTATTTAGCTATGGGTTACCCACTGTTAACATGGTTATGGATTATTTTGTATGATACCGAAGGAATCTATAATTTATTTTAATTTCAAAGTTTAGATTAATATATTTTCGGTCAATAAATGCTAGTTTTCCTGAGGTGTGAGATGGAATTGGGGCTCCATCCCGCGCTTAGGCTGGTACATACCCCTATTGGGTTGTAAACCGAAGCTCCCCCCACATCTCCCACCCCTGGTTTAATCTTTAAAATTATAATTATTATAATATCAAATTTTTTAAACACTAATACATTTTTGGGTCAACAAATGCTAGTTTCCTTGAGGTCAGAGATGGAGTAGGCGCTCCAGCCCGCGCTTAGGCTGGTACATACCCGTACTTGGGTTGTAAACCGCAGGCCCCCCCCCCCCTCCATCTCTCACCCCCGACTTGACCTCCTATATTATTTTAAGTTACTTTTTGATTACAATGACCTGGCCACAAGTCCTCATTGTAGAGATTATATATTCTATTATTTTTATTAAGATATCTTTCCAAAAATTTCCATCTAAATACAGTAGCATATTTCTAAGATATTTTTCCTTTTTTGATATTTCCATAATTAAATTAGTCCTTTCCATTGTTCTCTTTTCACATTCAACTATAACATGATTTTTGGTATACATTTCTTTTTTACACATTGGGCATTTTGGCATTTGTCTTATCATATGCCTCCTCATAGCTATTTCTCCTGTAAGCCATGTATTATGTAGATATTTGTATATTATGCTTTGAATTTTTAAAGAGTAAATGGTAGCCCACTGTCCCCATACTTTTTCCCAGTTAACACCCCGGATCTCTTGTTCCACTTTATTCCTTGTATCTTTGTAATTATTTCCCTAATCAATTCATACGTTTAATACTTATGTGCCATAATTCTGTACTATTTCTATATCTTAATGATAAACCTTTTATATCTAAACTTTCTAGGCACTTCTAATATTTTACTTAATGCATTATTTTTGTAGATATCTGCTGTTTCTTGCTGAAAACCCAAACCAATATATGTAGAAAGCTTCCCAAGGTGTATTGGGTACTGATTTTATTATCTTAAACCGATTTAAAATGTATGTACATTTAATTAGTACTGGGCTCGGCAATTCCAGCCCTCCTCTCTTCTTTGCCTTGCATAATGTATCTTTAGGAATATGAGTTTTAAACCCCGATATGTAGTTAATTATCTCTTTATCCAGTTTGTCTAGTTTTTTTATTTTCTATATCATTTGATTTTAAAATGTAATTTATATTTGAGTAAAAATAGTCTTTGGCACTTGGGCTCGCTCCATTATGCATAGTGGCGTTAGTGCCCAGATGTTAATGCTTTCTTTTATTTTCTTTATCGTATATTTATAGTTTTCTTCTTCATCTTTATATCCAAAATAAATCCCTAGTACTCTGTCTTTAAGGGGGGGGGAATCCTGGGTGATTCTCCCTCCAGTTATCTATTTTCAGTATGTTTTCTCGTGATTATTTTTTACCTTGAGGCTTTTCCAAATTTTTCGTATTCCTTTTCCAGATGTTTAAAGGAATTTGGGTCTTTTATAAAGTTTGTACAGTCATCATGTTGGAGCATCTTAATTTCTTCTTTTAAATTGGGGATTTTTATTCCGTCAGTTTTCCCATTAGTTCTTATTTTTATACTTAGTATTTCAATTGCTATTACATATAATAGCATTGATAGTGGGCACCGTTGCCTCACCGATCTTTGTATGTCAAATTTCTGTCATTGTTCCATTTACCTGTACTCGTGCAGTTATTTTATTGTACAGGATTTCGATTTCGGTCCACCTTCGGAAAAAGTTCCCGAAACCAAATTTTTCTAAAACATTTTGTGTGTAGTTATGTTCTATTGTCAAAGGCTTTCTCCTGATCAACAAGCACCATGGCGCCTATTTTTCCTGTTTCTTGTATATAGTCTATTATTGCTATAATGTTTAAAATATTTTGTATGTCTCTCCCTTTGGTTCCGCAAGTCTGATTTATATTCGTGATTTCGCCCATACTTTTTTAAAACTCTATTTGATAGAATTCTACTCAGTATTTTATAATCAATATTCAGGAGGGAGATGGGCCTCCAGTTTTTTTTTTTTAAATCTTCCTATCTCCCTTCCCTTTATATATTAATGAAATCAGTCCCTCCCTCATGGTATTTGTCATCGTGTCGCTTTTCAAAACAATATTATTTTATAGAAATTCTAGGATCGGCGATAACTCACGTTGGAATTTTTTTTAGAATTCCGCCGTGAGTCCATCTCTCCAAGATGATCTAGTTTGATGTTACAATGAGATAATTATACCACTCGCATTAACTGCGGCCTTAGTTATGCTTGAGTCAACTCATTCAGTCTATAATATCCTCTGGTAAAATTCCGATATATATTAATTTTAACCATTTAGGAATTGCACAAAAATATGGATTAATTTGTAAGAATTAGAATTAGCAGAAAATTATATTTTCTTTTATGTATTTTTATACAATTCCACAATAGAGCCTGTTGCAAATTGATCTGTATTGTATACTTTTGAAATAAATAAAAACTATATTAAAATATATAGGTATTTTTCCAGGATTACCTTTCCTTTTCTGGAAACAAGTTTATAGAAATTGTCTGCAAGGCCATATGCGCCTATTATGCAAAGTAATTTCATTTCGCGTGAGGCAAAATCTAAATCCTCCAATCAATTTAAATGCTTATATTATCAAACATTGTGCTGCATGAAGTCAACAAAATCATACATATAAACGACGAATCATTGGAATCTCATAACATTATAATGTGCTAAGAAAAATACGTATCTTTAATTGCGCTAATTCTGATTTTAAAAAAACAACAAACAGTTCACCTGATATTAGATGAGTATCTTTGAATTTAATCTGCCAGTCCGGCCATGAGGAGTCTGTATCAAAAGTATTAAACTGCGGCACTTGGGGGTCATAATGGGAGCAAGTAGCAGTGGCCCAGTGGTGTATCGTGCCGGATTCCTGACAGAAAGGGTGCGGGTTCGAATTCTACCATCGGACCAGACTATGGCGGTTAATTACTCCAATTGAATTGTCACTAACCAACCTACTTGTGCTGTGCCTTAAAGCACCAAGCGAAACCAAACCAAACACAATGGGAAATAACATTACACTTTAAGGTTTACATAAGGCGGGCAGTTGGGGTACAACGAAAAATCCTATCTATGCTAAAAATATACATAGTCTTATGATATGGCGGTAATTGGGAGAGCAACCGGAGATTCTGTGTTTGTCCATAGCTTTAACATGGGGGTGACGCTTGGGGCCTAACGGGAATGTTAATACTAAATAGGTTTAGTTATAGTCCGTTTCCATGTTGAATAATTTATTTTTTGAGCACAACGGAATGTTAAATCTTTTTATATACTATCCAAAACACAATTTTATTTTATTACCATAATACACCAATTTTTTTATATACTATCCAACACACAATTTTGATTTACTATCCAACATACTTTTCATTACAATCCAATAGACACTTTATAATATACTATCCAATACATACTTTTTATTATCTATTCTCCAGCTAAAAGGCTGGGAGTGTTTACACCCACGCTCTACTTACATACATACAAATATACAATCACACATAAGTAAGGGTTCATAGACAAGCTATATATACTAATACATTTTACCTTCACGCACACAGTGTTCAATGGGTGGCAATGTTGGTGAACGTACTCTTTTATCTAATTCAATCAGCAGTCAGCTATCGGAGAGAGAACAGCTCTCGAGCAGCCGGAGGTCCAGAGATTGCCAAGTCAAGCAGCGAATAGATACAGAAGGGATGCAGTTAAATCTGCTGAGGTGGATAGAAGCGCTGTGCGCAAGTCGACTTGCTCCCTCATTAAAACTGCCGAGGACTAGCCTCTTCAAACGTTGCAGTGGATGTTGGAGTAGAAGCTGAAATCCTGAGACGGAAGTATGTGAGAAAGCCTCAAGAACGGAAATCGTCAACGACAGTCTCTTCGAATTGGCCTAACTGTATGCGGGTTTTAGGTTGGTGTTTGAAAACCCGTCTTTTACAAGATTTTAAATTACGTATTGAACCTTTTCGAGGTAACGTTCCCCCTGCGGATCAGGGGTTGTACAATAGGCATGTCTCGTCCTCACTGCATGTCGTAAGAGGCGATGGAGTGGAGGCAGTTCGTTTGGGTTGCGAGCCGTGTCGATTGTGAAAACGAACCTGGTAGTTCAGCAAAAACTTTCCAATGCAACACACTACTTTACCTCGTCTTTTTTTAGACGGGTGGTTGGGATTGGCCCGGTCTCGACAAATCGGCTGGTCACGTAGAATCCTATGGGGTGTTATTAAATTAGTTTTCATGGTCTCTCTTTTTCCCGTGCATCTCCTTTAATGCTACTGTTGTCCTTAGAAGATTTTTCTTCATTCTCAATTTCTTCTTCTCTGAAGACTTCCTAGAAGGCGGTGGCCCAACGAGTCAATCGGGAGTTATCTTAACCTGCGGAGTATACTACCTATGTATCCCTGGCACTTGAGAAGAGTCCCCTTGTTGGACTCCGCGGCGGTTGCGTGAACATGGGTGATGAGTATAAAGCAAGCCATGATGAAAACAAGCCCAAAACCAATTGCAACTATCTAAACTTTTAACTGACTCGGATGATGGCTCCAGGTGTGTATTGCTCCTTATATGTTGACGATTTCCTAATGTTATCGATCGAAGCACATGAATACAACTGAACGACAACTACAACAAAATATAAATAAAATTCAAAATTGGGCCAATGCCAACGGTTTCCAATTCTCAAGATCAAGAACAGTATGTATGCATTTCTGTCAGTTACGAAGACATCATGATGAACCTAAACTCACTCTGAACGTAACACCTATACCAGTTGTTGAAGAAACGAATTTTTAGGTAATATCTTCGACAGAAAACTGACCTTTATTCCACAGATAAAGAACTTGAAAGCTAAATGCTTGAAATCTCTAGATTTACCTAAAGTAATAGCACACACTGAATGGGGTGCTGAAAGAAAAGTCATCCTCAAGTTATATTGAACTTTTATTCATACCAAACTGTACTATGGTTCAATCAGAAAGTCATACTTAAAGATGCTTGACCCAATTCACCATCAAGGAATTTGATTCGCTCGAAAGAAAACGCATTTTAAACTGCACCATCTTCTCCGATTCATTGTCAGTACTTAAGTCACTACACAAGAGAAAAATGGAAAAACTATTACTCACCAATAATCTCATCAAACATCTTGAGCTGTGTACTGTTACCCAGCCATATTGGTATTTAAGGTGATGAAAAAGTAGACTGCTGCTCATATGGCCCTATCCCTAGAACCATCTGATTTAAATTACCATACACTGGTTTTAAACCTGGTATAAAAAAGTATTTACGACTTAAGTGGCAGGCATTATGGAATGATACAGTGAGTAACAAACTCTATGCCATCAAGCCAACCCCAGGAGACTGGGCTCCTTCCTACAGAATCATCCGTAGGAACGAAGTAGTCAGTGCAAGAATGAGAATTGGTCATACTTATGTAACCCACTCCTACGTGCTAAATGGCGAAGACCCACCAGGGTGCATTTCTTGCAATGAACCATTCACTGTTAAGCACTTTATGATAGGCTGTTTCGATCTCGAACTCCACGGTCTAAAATACAATTATAACAGATCGCGAATAATATGTATGATCACTAAATTATTCAAGGGTAACTTCTACATACGGATTAGTTTACATTTTTCAGAAGCACTAGTACACTACGTACACTAAATTCCAAATTTGAATGAAATAGATAATTTTGCAACTAGAGATTATTACAATTAAAGTATGCGGCTAACACATAAATGACAGTTAGTAGTAGTCCAACTTAGACAACTGGGCGATCAAAAGTATATCATTGGCGTTTCATCTCATGATTTCGCGTTGACTGATTTGCTTGCGTGCTTGCTTTGCTTGTTTGCTTGCTTGATTGATTGCCGCATTGCGGCTCTTGATACATACTTTGTTAACGTGGCCTAATACAGACACTGTGTGCAACAACAGCACAACAAATTAAGTCGTGAACTGTGAGCACATTTTAACTCGTCGTAAATGGCCTAAGAGTCGAACGGGATGTTAACACAAATCAAAGGAAAAGCAATTATAGGAAGGATAAATTTCAATAATTTAACTGATTGTCAATTCATACAAAATGCAGCAGATGGACTTTACATAATAAAATAAAGACCTTTCTTATACAAAGAGTATTTGAAAGCTATTTTAAGTACTATATGTAACATTTTGACAAGTAAAATTATCGATGTGAGGTTTATCTATCACCGAGTTTTCATATTATTACATGTAAGGACTTACCAATTATATAATTCTGCTATTGTATCAATTATTCTAAGTTGAACTCAAAGCAGGTATGTATTGAAGCATATGCATGGTACAATAACCAATAGGAAGTTGTAACAACTGAAACACTCTCTAAAGTAGCATTTCACAAGGTCACGTGATATGCGCGAACCTCAAACGTGCAGACAGTACGCTAAACAGTCGGCAAGAGTGAGCAAAGCGATACGATTAACAAAGTGCACTCTGCGTCAACGATTGCGAATAGATTTAACACTTTTGAATATACATGTAATTACATGTGATTCTGATACATATATCAATATTAATTCTTCATTGTGCCCACATTTATATTAGCTGAAAGTATTCATACTAAACTGAGGCTTGACGTTTTTGAAAAATATTCGCAATTAGTTCTTTTTTATATATTTAATGATCAACTGCAAACAGTCATACCTCTCAGCAAGACAATCTTCCAAATGGAGACATGTAAATACTTACAAAAGTTTAACATGCATCTCGGTAAGTCATTTAAGTATACGTGTAGTATAAACTAAGAGAGAACCGCTCCGGTGGCCTAGTGGTTAGAACGTCCGCCTCGGATGCGGGAGGTCGTGGGTTCGATCCCCGGCCGAGTTATACCAAAGACTTACAAAAATGGTACTAACAGCTGCCTAGCTTTGCGCTCAGCATTAAGAGGTTAGTGTTGGGACTGGTCGGCCTGGTGTCAGGATAATGTGACTGGGTGGGACATCATGCTACATGTCTGCGGCATGATGCTGCGGCATGATGCCCCAGTGCTTGACATCACTATAAACTGCCACACTGCAGACATCGTAGCGATATGACTGAAAAATTGTTAAAGCTACGCTAAAATCTAGATCACACACTAAACTAAGAGTGAAGTTAATCAAAGACACAGACACAAAAAAAGAATCAAAGGGACCATATTATTACCGAAAATATATTCGACAAATTCAGTTCTGTGGATATATTTTCCATTGAACTGAATTTGTCGAATGCAAGTTTTTTTTTAATTTTATTTATTTATTTTTTTTTCTTCTAGTAAACTACATATGCTTCAAGCTGCATAAGCGAAGTTCATCTTCGCTTCTCATCAAATGTCCTCTATACATTATGTGTACCTGGCTCACGTTTGCATTTCGTAGCTTCTCGTGGGTCGGTGGTTCTTTCCGCGGATTTCCCGGTTTCTTCCTCCACCATTAATACTGGCGGCCATGTATAGCCTATCGTGTGCTGAAAAATAGAGTTAAGCACCACCACCACAACAACAACAACAACATTTCGTCGTCAACAGCTTAGTGGAGCGAGCATCAGAACAGTATAATTTTTTGCTTGGTTTATTTTCAACTTTTTCCACCGTTCGTCGTTGCTAAAGCAAATTACATCCATCCTTTGTTAAGCCAATTCATGCATTCGTCCGTCCATGAACATAACTGAAACACCTACAGCGCCCGGATTTGTTTTTGTTGTATTATTAAAAGTCCCTGTGTTGCTGCAGCCTAAATAAAGAAATCGAGAGCACACTGACCTTTCTTCCCTGCAGTTATGGTACTTCATCAGTATGAAATCGACAACCGAATGCATTGTGAATACTTGAAGTTTGGTGACATTTGTCTTGTTTGATTCCATCCACATCAATGTAAAGCTTTAGCAAATCATAGATTTAGATGAATTCGATAAGCAATAAATTGCGACCACGTGTTGCGAGTTATGACCTATATTTGTCTAAAAATAGGCATTCGAACAATTCTGATTTCGCTTCACCAAAATATGCGTTCAAGTATCATCTTTTGAAGATCGTAGATTCATTCATTGGCATATTCTGACCTTTTTGAGAGTTTTAATCCTTGAATTTCTAATACCCTAACAACTTTCAAGCGTTGTAAGCTTTAACCTCTTTTGTTTTAAATTGAATCAAATTATCTGTTATGGTCTTTCTTTAAACGGTTGAACATAACTTGTAGATTAGAGTGCTGATTGACATAATGGATCTTGATCGGGTTTATTGATAAAATACTCCGCCATCACCGCTTTTTTAATTATAAAAAAATTAAATATTATGAAGATTCACTAATACATATCCAAAAGTTAACTCTTATTAAATGCAAAATGTTTGATCTCATTTTCCTGACATATTTTTAAATGCACGTTTAAATTTTGTTTCAATCGCTGGGAAATATTCAAAGCGGAAACCGCCTGTTTAAAATAATTAGATATACAAATGAGTAGGAGGAACATTCTGCATATTTCCAAGATGTCAATTATCTGCTGGACATTTACACGAATTGCTTGTAATACCGCACATATCCACAGGTGGATTGTTTGGCAAATTATAGATTGATATATCTTTGACTAATACAAATGACCAGCATACCATGTCTTTCGGGTTACTGATACATTGATGAACACCTCACCTGTGGACATGAGATATTTTAGAACAATCGGTGTAAAATGCACATCAACAATCTAATCTAGAAACCACCAGTTATGTTATAATTGATATAAATGTTCACTAATATCAATTCTTTTATGCGAATTTTACACATTTTATATAATGCATTATATTAGGGCAATTGGAATACAAGGTATTTAAGAGATGACTCCAGTAACTTTCTGAAATCAGTCTCTTCATCTATCAATTCGCATGAAAGAAAAATCAGCTAAGGAGTGATAATTTATATTAAAATGCATTGAAATATTATAGAAGAATAGAGGATACTTGCATTTGTTTTATATGAATACAGGGATGTTTGTTTCATACGAAATGATACTGTTTTTAAAAGGAGCAATTGTTTTTCATAGTATCTTGATCAAAAAGTATATATTGCCATTCTTTTCTAACGAATTAAATCAGGAATGAATTTAGAGCGAAGTTGCTAGGGCTATACATTATATTTGATACTCAAATTTCTTATTCATGTCTGAAAAATAATAAATTGTATCTTATTAAGTTCCGTCTGAACTATTGAACATGAAGTCCGAATATGAATTCAAATTTACCGTTATGCATAGATTATTTACTCATCAAAAGGAAAACAAATTTGACTAACTATTGCCACATGAAACTTATCCTTTGTGTGCAATTTTAGCATGACTAAAATGCAAATACAGATGATTGTAGTGTATTCTATATTTACGTATGGGACGTATATTATTTATATTCTGGTTGAGGTCCAGTAAGAAGACATGCCTTAAAACAGATCATGTATTGAGCTATTTAGCTGCATAGAAGCAAAAACCTAGAAAACTAATCATGATATTTCTTTTCTTTTGTCGTATCAAGTACTATCATTCGTTCTTGTATTACGACACATCCCAATATATGGGAATGAAATAAGGCGGTTACGAAAATCGAATAAATATCAAATTACGTATGTTCCGCCTTTATTTAAAATATCAGCTCTTTTAACACTGATTCGTTTATTCCAAGTAAAAAGTCATTAGAACAAGCAATCAAGCTAGCAACCAACCAAGCAAGCAATGAACATCTTGCCGTGCAGGAAACAATACCAAGTCTTAAGAGGTCTAAGATTCTTCATGAATTTTTATCACGAGTCGAGAATGTAATGCGCTCACCAGCTGTTGAAATAGACATGAATAGAATTATGACGATTACACAGCTTATGTCTATAGGCATTGTGGGAAAATCATTCTGTACGATACAATCTAGACAAAACATTAAAGATACCATCTCGTATATGCCGAAAAAAATGGTATTTTTATTATCTCCAAGTGAGTACATTTTTTAAATTTGTGCTGTCATTTTATTTTTATTTCTACTTGGAGGGAAGGCAATTATGAAGATCATACGAGAGGCCAAGGCTGGTGCCAAACAATAAATGCCAAATTGGAATAATGGCATCCTTTGGAATTCAATTAATGCAATTCATACTGGTGTTCGAAGTGTTGTTGTAAGGAAACTATTAATATTGTGGTATATTAAAATAAGACTTTACTCATTATCTATAGCAACACTCTGGATAACACACAAGAACGAGTGGCTTAGCATAAATTAGAACAGTGCTGTCATATTTTTTTATATTCGTCTCCTCATCTCCTCTTTAATTTTAATCTGAGACCGATGCGCATTCCTCACCATGTATCAGGCTATATCTGGTTTAAATATATATCGATAAAGTACTGACACAACAATATTTTTGCAGAGACTTTGTTACTCTGACATAATAGTTCAAGATTTTAAGGAAAATTACTTAATATATTGGGTTTCTAGAAAACACATTCGGTACTGGCCTTCTGGTTACACTGTGTCAGAATCAGAAAATTCCACATTAAAGACAATATTTACCATTAAAAACGTTTATCATCAATTTTGTCAGAAACATAATCTTCCGTTATGATAAGTGTTTTTAATGAAAATTGATAATGAAGTTCTACAGATATCGCATATCAGAGAGAATAACATCTTTACATACAATTTTGCCTTACATTCGATATAAAAATATCTTCAATTTAATCTCACACAATTTTGACTTGTGAGTGTATATTCTTTCCTGTTTAAAACGTATAAATATAATACTTTCGAGAGTAATATTTTTATTATTATTATTATTATTATTATTATTATTATTATTAATATTATTATTATTAATTACAAATAAAAATATCCAAGGAATATTACTGAGCATAGCCACGCAATTCTGACAAGTAAGGTAATGACTTGACGTAAATTTGAGAGTACAGATTGTAGTATATATAAATGGTTGTTGTTATTGTTGTTATAGGGTTTAACGCCATTTTTCAGCACAAGATAGGCTATACATGGCGGCCAGTATTAATGGTGGAGGAAAAACCCGGGAGAACCCGGAAAGAACCACCGACCCACGAGAAGCTACCGGCAAGCTTTCTCACATAACCACATTGGCCGAGCCCGAGACTCGAACCCACGCAGACGGAGGTGAGATGGCAGTGATCCGTAACGGTGAGCGCTTTAGACCACTCGGCCACTCGGGGCACCCTATAGAAATGGAGGTTCTGAACAAATTTTTGAAGTTCATGGAGATGTTCATGCAGAGCAAAAATAGGTATTTTGAATACAGAAATGGGGGTTCTGGACCAGGGGTAGTCACTCCAACGTAGAAAAATGGGTGTTTGTGGACCACTCAAGGGTACAAAATAGGAGTTATGGGCCAGTGGGTAGTCACTTCAGCGCTGATTTTGGACGACAATTGGTTGCATCGGTGTTTACACATTAAATAGTTCGGTAGTGTCCGTGTGCTAGTGTGTGAATGCCATCGGTGGAGTATCGTTTCTCATCGAATGGGCATAGTCCTTTTATGTTAATGAGCGTTGTAGATATTTTGTGCTGTTGTGATCGGAAAGTTCTCATGGAGTAGTATTGGAGATGTCCGTGTAGTGCTTGTGTGTAATGATGTTTGGTAGCGAAGTGGGCGATGACGGGTTTTTTCATGATGGTTCCATTGTCGAGTGTGATGCAGTGCATTTTGGATCAAAATCCGATGAATTCAGGGATGGGTGCGCCGTGAGTTTCATCTTTAAACTTTCGTAGCACATTTTTATTATCGTCGCAGTGGAAAGTGTGATATTGTAGATAATCGCTGAGATCGAACAAATCTCGGTGTTGATATAGGTCTGCGTAGGTGTTGTCGGTGTGACTCGTGTACAGGAGCGTGTGTTGTATTGGTCATGAGCAATGTTGCCTTGTCTTCGTATTTGTGTTTGATGTCTCAATGAAACATAAGCATTATGGAGAGATTGAGAACTGCTGCACCGACGTAGATCGGTTTGTCCAGCTTGAGATTGTTTTTTTCTGGATTCGATCGGAACTAGATCTTCAAGGAAAATGTTCATGCTTACAAAGGCATCGTTGGTCACGAGCTTATCTCGTCGTCGTTGGTTATTGACGATTTCGATTTTCTTTCTATTCCTAATTTTTTCCATGGTTTTCCCGAACACGCTATTGTTCATGATTTTCAAGAAGTCTTTGTCAGACACCCTCGTAGCGCTGGCTCGTTGTATCGTGTTGAAGCCGATGTAGTGCTTCATCCACTGTGACTGACGAAAATTGAGTGCGCGATGAGCTTTATAGAGAACAAGTCCATGTTGGACAGCTTGTTCGAGTAGTCAATGGTGCATTTCGTATTTGGTTTTGTTCGCTCCATTGGGTACCAGTGTTTTCACCTTGGTGTCTCTAAGTCCAAATTTGTTTTTCTGTTGCAGTTGTTCCCGAGAAAGTATCGAGTTGGTGACAAAAATTTGTTCAGCGCAGAATGGATAATCGTTCTGGACGTCGTGGAGATGTGGTAGATATCCAAGGTCATCTTGAAAGAAATAGACCCAGTCGTCGTGGTACCCCGTATGTCTGTCCTTGAGCAGCTGTTCTTTGGTGATCCACTGAAAATCTCTTACAGGAAGCGGTTGTGACATCGCCCATTCATAGAGATTGTTCGTACAGAGGTATAGAATGTACACGGGTGGCTTTTTCGGATAATAGTTTTTCATGTATTTGTTGTTGGCGAAGGCGTGATTTTGCTATGACGGAGATAAGGCTTCGTACCATCTGTTAATTGAACACAAACATGTCTGGATCGGTAAAGAGTTCTAGGATCACTCCGGATAGTTTGAGAAGGGCGTCCCAGGCGAGTCCTGGCGAGGAGAAATACCAGAGTGGATCGAGTTCGTCTATGCACATGTGTCTGATATTGTCAAGTACGTCCGCGAGCAGGAGCACATCCGTTTTGAGGTAGATGTCATGATAATCTCAGAGCGTTTTGCAGTCGATTTCGTTCCACATCTTGTTCACGTATTGGTATTTATCGTCGGTGATCCCTGACAGGTACAGATGGGAAGAAAAGGCGTCTTGGAATGGCAGCGAGGTTTCATCGAATCTCGACCACACATCGATGTATTCGTAAAGATAAATTCCTTTTTGTTTGAGCAAATCTGCTTTGACGCCAAATCCCTTTACGAAGTCTGAAAACTTAGGACAGTTTTCAGCAAGTTCTTCCAATGACGCCGTCATGAACTGGGTCATATCGATGAAACGGAAAGGACCAATCGAGAACGACATGCACGTTTCTAAATTGTTGGAGATGCATTTGATTTGGGTTCTAACCTGGGCGAGAAGTCGTTTGAAACGAGGATGACTGAGCGCTGCGACGATAAAATGACCATCATACCCTCATAGATTATGGGCGATCACCGGTAAGAAGTCTGTATTTTTGAAGCGTAGATTGCAGTCAACATGAGCAGCTCCTCGATATTCACCTGTGATAATGCAATGATCTCTGACTCTGTTATCATAAGGCTTAAAGCACTCTTCGCAAATGTGACATCGTTGAGCTGCTTTGTGATGTCACAGTTGTTGTGCCGTGAGTGGAATCATCATTGCTGAATTTTTTCGGAGGTCGTTGATGCGTTTCGATTCAGTCACGAGTTGCTGAAAGAACCAGACGGCACAAACCTTGCCTCGATGCTGCCGATATGATGAAGACACTTTCATCGGTGGAACAGCGTGTTTTATATCCGATAACGCTTGGGACTTGTTTATGTTCCACTTGGGTGAAAGAATGGTCGGTATCAGGCGATGGTCCTTCAATTTTTTTTTAAGGATCGCCTTCGTGTCGAAGTCGATATGGACGGGTTCTGTGTATTATTTGTAGTGGTTTTCGAACGTAGTGTTTTATCGCGTGGCATCTGAACGGTTTTTAGTTCTTGACAGTATCCCGACGACACGTGATCGTGTAGTTTTTGTGGTTGAGGAAAGCATTTTAAGCAACGACAACAGAAATATCCATGATTCTTATGTTGCGTCAAATGAGATCGGCATAACAAACTGAAATCTTTGATGTACACAAAATGGTTTTGGTAATAAAGTAAATTGATGCTGTGTTGTGGGGTTGTTTTGGAGATCAGCATGGAATAGACCACGAACGCTTTCTTTTCATCGAGTCCAAAAACGTTGATGGAGATTCCATCGTTGAGCGATTCCAGTTTGATCGCAACTGGAAAGGTGATCCCTGTGGTGCGAACGTTGTTAAAATACGGTTTGTAGTTGGAGACGCGATCGACGGGATGTTTCATGGAAAGGATTGCCCACACGAGATAGAAGTCGGCGTTGTATTTGACGTTGATGCATGATTTGGTCAAGATGATTTGCTTTGAAAGGGGTACCTGCTTACTTCCTCGCTTCAGTGTAAGTTTGAAAGTCTAAAGCGAGACAGATTTACTCCAGACAAAATCCATGCCGATCCTGACTCTTGATAATCTTCGATGCTACATTGGATAAATGACCATGCAACGTGGACGATGTGACTAAAATATAAATACCTGTAGCCTGCGAGACAAATTTAATTGAACTACCATTTATAAACAGATCAACGATTTGGATTATAAGTACGCATTGATGCTCTTTTCTCCGTGGATCGCACCAAATGAACGTTGAGGGCTACTCCAAGTCTGATTGCTGTATGTGCATGTAGTTCTGCATCCACAGTAGGCTTTAGAATAAGTCGTAGGAATTCTTTATCGACTGCTTGCTGAAGCACGTGGGGATGATCGTAAATAAATCCTTTTGTCAGCGCCTCCATATGCTTTTCAAGTGCATCTGCCCTCGTGAGTTTAGCGGGTTGTTGTTGAAGGGCTTGTGGATCGATTTTGGTTAGTTTTTTCTCGATGTCAGCTCGTCGTGATCGACTAATGATCTCATGCTGAAGTCGAAGGAGTTTGGAAGGTTTAGCGGTTTTTTCCCGTGAACACCTTGTACTTGTCTCGCAGTTGCTTCATGTACTGCTGCGTGGTGATGATTTCTCGTCCAGCCAGCGTTTTTGACTCGCTCACGAGCTTTCAACGAAAAGCGCTTCTTGGCATCCCCTTTAGTATTCCTCTGACTCGTTCGATCAACTCGTGCAGAGATATATTTGACCTTGGATATAGCAACTTTGTCGCTGACGTTGTTTTCCAGAATCCTGTCCCTTGCGAAGATCGAGCAATGCCAATGAGACGGCAAACAGTATCGTGTCGTAGGATAAAATCTTTTCCTGGATCTGCCACTACTTCACACGAAATTTTATATTTCATTGGTACTAGGCAAGATTTTAGTCTATCCTGATAGATGTAAATATATGGCCCGTCTATTGGTTCTTTAATCGATTGTTATTTTTGTCTGGTCGGAGATAATTTTTCAATCTGGTATATATATATATATATATATATATATATATATATATTCCGACGACTGTTTCTTTTAAGTGCCTGTTATTTTTACCTGATCAGAGAAATTGTGTATCACATACACATATACACACAGGTAGCACGGAAGTGTAACAAGGTATGCTTGAGAGAGTATTGTGCACAGCATAATGCCCTCATCAATCAGGGACATCCATGACCTGAACCCTGAAATGCTTTTCAAGAAGGCGTTCGAGGTCATTTGCAGGTAAGTCAGTGTTGTGGTGGTAGAAACATAAGAGCGATTAAATAATGCTTCAACAAATATGAGAATTACCCACCGACTCGAAAAAACATGCAGCGGTGTTCAACGAGTTTTCGGCAATAATTAAGCATTACGCAACTATGCAAGCAAGCGACGTAGAAAGTTCGTCCCGTGTTTAGTCGTTACGAAACTAACACGAATGGAGACGTACGTAGCGTGCGCACTAAAATAAGGCACTTGGTAAGACTCAGCACCACCGGATACTTCATCGTTAATTTTTTGTAGGTGGGATCAGAGCCACGACGTACCGTTATAATTTTGTGTTTGAACCTCATCGTGGAGTCGTTCCCATCGGTTACTCCGTCGTTCATCGCAACGGACATACATCCGATAATTGATTAGACAATTTAGAGATAGGACTTGATGTGCAGCAAAAAAAATATTATGTGCAACGTCTTTATTAACTAATTAAAAGTGTTGTTATTTGTGGTATCTACACATCAGTTAATCTGTACATTAGCTTGAGGAGTTCTTTTTGATGCATTCAATAGATGCAGTGCTTGAAAATAAGTACTTTCTCGTATTCGATGCTGAGCGTGTCATTGTCATACAGCTATTTTTGTTGTGCCACTGTGAGAAATACGAGATCGTTTCATATTCCGACCACCTTGATGAGTGCGAGAGCCACGCTGATGTTTATGTGGAGATGGAACGCGTTCATGTTGGCATCCTCGATATCTTTTCGATTTTCCACGATGGAATAAGTGAGATATCGGGTGTGATCATCAACCGGGTTAACTCGGTCAGTCATGTTTTTTTTTGTGTTTATGACCAAGATAATTTTAAGAGCTTCTTAAAGGTTTTTTCACTCACACATCTCATGTAATGCTGCCTGATCAGATCCTCATCGTAAAAGATCTTCGTAATGCGATTTCTAGATAAATCCGAACGCTGTTCTCGCGTGAGTAACACCTGCTTGCATGTTGCTCCCTGTGTTTTCTTCAGCTTCAGTTTGAGCATCACAGGAACGTGATTTCCAATTACCGTCGCGATGGCTTCATGGAGCGATTCTAGATTGTGCAAGATCACGTCGGTGACAAAGACCTCGTCATCATCAAGACCGCCAGTATAGGTGCTGTAGCCAGACATTTTCTTTATATAATCCACGACATACTTTTTATTCTAGAGTTTTTCGAATCGGCTCAGCGACGTCAACTCGCACTTCTTTCCCACCATGTCTGCGATGAGATCGTCCACAGTTCTCATTTCGCGAATCAGCAGCGCCATAACAAAGGGAGCACCACGCAGATACGAGCGTATTTTATTGAGCGTTTTCTGATATGACAACATGGCCTGCTTGGCGCTATTTATTTATTTTGGCCTCGAGTCTTGGCTTCATGCGTTTCATCATCGTTTGTAAGGCCAATCCGGCTTCGGATAAAATCAACATCATCGGGTTGGTCATCGCGCCAATGAAGATCACTCAGGTGGCCGTCAATGCGGGCGGTGTGAACGAGATGAATCTCAGTATGCGTTTGTAGCGTTGATACGCATGCTCGTACACATGGACTTTTCGATGGTAATAGCATTAATACGATTCTTGCTCGCGACCTTGTTCCACCGACAAATTTTCGTCGATGTAATTGAAGTCGATGATGGGCTTCTTCCTATGCTTCTGCGTCAAATAGACTTTGCAGAAGCAGTCCAAGCTGTGATAAATTCTAGCTTATAACCTATACACGCATGTTAATTTTGTCCTCGCTGACCTTAATTTCACTCACCGTTTCACCAAAGCCCAAGTGGAAATCTATTTAAATCTTTTGTGATTATCGTCAGCTGATTTAAGTTTACAAGATCTGACAGAGTATCAATAGTCGCTGCCAGCTCAAGATGGTCCAGATATCGCTGTGCTTCTACTACATGTAGGAACCGGAAATCATCAGCGAAATAAGTTATTTTTTGATGATATCTGTAAACGTAATACTAAGACAGGGTGATTTTGTCAACGTTGAGATTTACTTTGCCAAAGTCTTGATTGCTGGAAACATAAAATCTCTGTCTCTGGAAGCCCACTGACTCCAGTATTTTCTTCGATATTTTTCTCGATCATTAATTTTATCAAGCATTTCCTGAGATGCCTTTGGTGGAATGACAAGGATTCCTTTTCGAAAAACACTTCTCTTTGTTTAAAAAAAACTGCTCGGTTTTGTTCAATTTCATCCGGAGTGAAATTTTCTAAATAAGTATATGACGTTGCATCGATATCTGGATCGAATTTTCAATGCATGTTAAACATGTACACGTTAAAAAGTGCTTCCATTTGTAACAAAATAACCGGGTTGGATTTCTGATTTATAACAGAACACTTTTGATGGTGATACAAATACAATATTTATTGATGAATGACTTGAATGAGAACGGTTCTTCCCATCGAAAGCACTTAGCACGTGCGGTATAGGATGTACCGAACTCACTGTTTCGAAATATTGTACAATATACATATATTACCCTCGGGTATAGTTGTACAGAAAAACGAAACCCGAGTACATGTATTTAATAAATAAAGGGAATTATACCATTCCGTGACAATACATCCTCTATTAAAAAAAGTGGTAAGTTTTAGAAACATCACGGAATGGGAACATAAACAATTATTTAAGCAATTAAGTTTTGAATACTGAACGAAATTGATCTGCTAATTACACCCTACTTAAAATATCAGCACCCACATTTTCCGACCATCGAATTTCCTCGATTCGAAAACTATACGGTTGCAAAGGCAAACGCCCAACGCATCAATCTTGCGTTGGCGACCTTTGCTTTGTTCAAGTATAAGAGCGGCAGATGGTCCGTTTGTAAGGAAAACTCCCTCCCGAAAAGATATTTATGGAATTTTCTTATCCCCTATACTAAGGCTAGACACTCCTTCTCAATCACGGAGTAGTTTTGCTCCCTAGAGGGCAATTTCCTACTTGCATAAGCAATGGGTAAATTTCATTCCCTCTTGCTCCTGTAGCAAAACAGCCCCAAGTCCCGTTGCGGACGCATCAGTCCTCAGCACAAAAGTTTTGTTCAATTCTCGTAATTTTAAGATTGGTGCACTTATCAATTTCCGTTTTAGCGCGTTAAACGCTTTTCCTGGCCAGACACACCAGGGAACTTTATTCGGTTGCCCTTTCCTAGTCAAATATGATAATGGACTGGCAATAGCAGCAACATTAGGAACAAATTTCCTGTAAAACCCAATCAAACCTAGGATTCTTAGTTTCTGGTCTAGGTGCATCTCTGATTGCTCCTATTTTGTCTGGGTGAGGTTTCAACTGGCCTAGTCCACCTACAAGATGGTCCAAACATTCTAGGTTAAAATATCCTATACTACATTTGGTGGGCCTAGCTGTAAGATTAAGTGTGAGGTCTACAGAACAGATCCCTTAATACCTTAACATGTTCATCCCAGG
>JAECUM010018666.1:0-54209 GCA_016617855.1 Megalonaias nervosa | reverse complement strand
AAAAAAAAAAAATAAATAAAAAAAAAAAAAAATAAGACAAACCAAGTAGGCATGTTTGTGAAAGTTGACAATAACACTCTCGTCGTACTTGCGTGACAGGTGGCTATACTTGCAAGAAGACCAAAGTTGCGACGTAACCACACATTTAACTGCTTGGTCACAATGTTATCAGTGGCTATTATGCAGTGAAACAAAAAAGCATTTTGTTTATAATTTACGCTGGTGAATTATAAAAACTATGTCTGCTAGAAAATCCTCTAATTCACGAGCTAACATAATTTCCTTTCTGTAGTTTCAGAGACGTATGCCACTAGCGTTAGAGGATCAAGTTCATGTAATGGAAATGTTTTCAATGCTTTGTAACCTTTCCATATTGCCTCCAAAAGAAGCTCATTAGAAATTCATTACCATAATTAAAAATTTAACCGAGGTTATCCAAAACCCCCTCATCACTTCAAGAGGGGCGTTCTGTCGGCCTTTTTTTTAAAATAATTTACCTCTAAAGTTCAGGAAGTGAAAATGACGAAGCGGAGTTAGCAGTTTTTTCAACGATGCAAATCTGAAATAAGGTCAAGCTATATATTTTATAACCAATAATACACACATCAATCATACACCAAAATAAGGGGATTTTAAAGTTATTTTTAACAATAACTAAGATACACAATGTTTTTGTTTTTTTTAAATAGCCAGTATAACTAGTAAGGAAATTTTTTTCTTTATCAATTTAACAGGTGTAAAATACAAAACTTTAAAAAGCCACCTTAAAACAAATAAAAATAAAAAAAAATTATGTAAATATTTTCTAATTATTCGTATCACCATGCATGATGTTCTGAACAAAATGATATATTAACATTGATGTTATGCATGAAAATAAGACAATTATGTTTATTTTGCTCATCCTTGTACTATATGCCCTGTGGCAGTATTGTGTCTGTAGTGGCCTTAATTATGGGGAAATTAGACATATTATAACACTTGAGCGAAGTCAACTTAAATTTAAAATTGTTGAATTTAGGTAAAAGAAATATATCGAAAATGTTTCTTTTCATTTATTTGTATTTAAATTAGAAATAAATGATGACAAACCAAATTCGCTTTCTTCCATATTAAACAATAAGCAAATATTTTAACCATTGACCTTTGATCTAAATGAACCTCATATGTTCCAGCTTTTTTCAAACTGTAAAATTTATCGGTGACATCTGAGGAACAATTGTGATAAGTTTCATGATCCGGTCTTTCAGCATAACATTGGTTGTTATGTTGACAAAATGTAATGTGCATTTTTAAAATAGCTCAGTTCTCATCAGGGGTGGGGTGGGGATGGGGGTGGGGGATAGGGCTGTGTGGGGCTCAGACAATAATAAATACTGGTCTGTGAGGGAAAATAGAGAATAATTATCCGAAAGGACTGTTTTGATGCTTGCGGTTTAAATGTTCCTGCCATTTAGCCAAAATTAATTAATACAATAATAATGCCTATACGTTCTTTATGGAAGAGCTCCACAGATATTATCAACTTCTGAGATAGTGGTGGATGTAATGAAATTAAGAAACAGATGATGACAAAACAAAATCGCTTTCTTCATTATTCTAGTTTTAGAACAATAAGCAACATTTTCAATTTTGACTTTTGACTACCATGAACCTCATCTGTTCCATCCCTTTTCAAACTATACAATTTATCGATGACATCTGGGGAACAATTATGGCAAGTTTCATGTTCCTGTCATTCAGAATAATATTGGTGGCTATGTTGACAAAATGTACTGCGCAATTTCAAAATAGTTCACGTTTCATCATGGCATATGATGAGTGTGTATGATACAGGTTGTAGAGTGTACAGCTTGGCCTTACTTCAGATGTGTACTTTTCAAAACCTGCTAGCTCCGTTTGGTCATTCTCACTTCCTGGACTTCAGAGCTAAATTGTAAAGAAAGAGCCGATAACTTTTTTTTTTTTTTTACATTTTATTTATTTGGTAATTCGTTCATTGCACTTTCAGAAGCTGGTATTGTCTAGTCTGGCAAATTCGTTTCCCTATTTTAATAAATGCTAATGACAGTGTACTATAGACAAATTCAAGGGGCTTTATGAGCACATGGGAGTAATCATTTTAGTTAGTTACGTGCATAGATCGTGTACAATTTCCACAAGTACAATACATCAAAGAAATTTCAGCTTCAGTACGTGAAAGTAACAAAGAGGTATACCAACATTCTCTCTTCGTTGTGTATGTTTCAGTCGTAAACATCTTCAGCTTACACCTGTCACTCTCTCAGAATTTCATAATAACTCTAACGTGAACCCGAAGGCATTACTGTAATTACGAGAGAGCTTTGTTACCAGGACGACAGGAGAATTTTTACTTTACTACAATGTAACATAATACACGAGGCAAAACAAACTTCACTTGTAAAAGACGTAAACTATTTATAACAACATATACACTTCCAAGTGTCGAAGCAAAGAAATAAAAAATGTATTTATATTTATTGTAAAAGGATTTGTTGAAATTCTTGAAAAAAAATATAAGTCGACTATTCCAGGAAATGTAACCATTAAACTTGGATTTAATTTTTCTTGCATCCGGTTCGCAAGTAAGCTAACAATTTATATTATCTCCAAATTGCTTGCATAGTCCTTACATATCTTGATATACAATTTTCCAATCTTTTTAGCTAAATTAGAAAGCTTTCATTCTGTCAGCACATTTTCACCTTGTTTTGCACAATCTTCTTCAGGAGGATCGAATTTCGTTTCTGGAGAAGGTAACGGATGCATGTGTTAATGGTGATAGGGAATGTCAAGAAAGGCATTCTTTACAGGCGAATGTGGCCAGTGGTATGATAAGAAACTGACGGACGGACGATGTCCGATGCAGTAGTGAGAAAAGTTTTACATAACGTTTGTCATATGTATTCAAAATCTAATTATTGATTGTCAGTGAAGTATTCTGCTTAATTCAAGATCTTGCAGCTGAAAAGTAATAAATATTATGCAAAAGGGCTATATCCACATGAAAAACACATATGCATACATAACCACGTACACGGAGAGATAGACTCTGTAATTGACTGAAGTGCCAGTCTGCTTCCGATATATTCCATCATCTCATCAGTGTTTATGTGTGTTTATAATCGTATGTATTGATTATATGTCTACTGTTGTGGTTTTTCTATAAGAAATATATCATATGTAACGATTCAATTTCGCTTTTGATGTAGGTACGCAGCGACATTTTATCGACGGTGCCTGATTTTTATCCGGCATGAACATTATTTTCTGATGTCCTATCTAGCAAATACATTAACACATTACATCGTTAATTCTTGTAGAGCAATAGTGTTTACATATTCTATTTTCGCAAGATTGAACCTCCGTTATTTTATGGTCTCCATATTCATGTACTGGACACTGGATGTACGTGGATAAAATTGTAATTGTCTTAGTGCGTATTTTGGTAAATGTACCTGGTCAGATACGACTGTCGGATTCCTGTGTTTACAATATAAACAAGGCGATAACAGACATTTCATTGATTCACTCAGCGTTTGTTATTTTATATCAGGTCTCGTCATATTACATTACACAGTAATCACACGTATACTCATTGTTATTTGTTTGATCATAGCATAAGCTAAGATTTAACTGTTTTATCTTTCGAGGACCTTATAATGTGTGACAAGGATAGCATATGCTTCTTACGTAGATCAGACATATAAAATTGATAGGCAATTTTACTTTCATCAAGGAAAACAAAGATACGATTTTAGTGGAAGGAATATGTAACAAACTTTAAATGAAATGATTTATGTTTTCTTTTATGCGTAGAGTAAAACATGAAAATTTCAGTTTTACCAATTTGAACGTCTAATGCTTTTAGATAGAATAAAGGAGATAGTAAAGAAAAATGCGGACTAAAATTGTTCAAAAACTTTCTACGGTGCACAAAATATTCGTTTAGCTATCCAGGTTTTCACAGGACATAATTTCCCGATGTAGTATGCACTTTTTGTATCGACATATGGGTACAAGTGAGGAGTGAACGATTTGCACACCTGATAAGCATACACCGCTGAGGAAAACAAAAAGAGAAATGGAAAGAAGACAAAGTAAATAATGCATATGAGAGAACAGGGAAATCTCAGTGCTTGGAATCCTCAAACATTAAGGATTGTAGCTAAATCAAAATGTAACATTTTCAGTTTCACCGGGGATAATAAAATAAAAAATGAAGAAATACAGAGACTACTCGCGAAATATGCTCAAATAACGTGCGGAAATATACGTAGGTCAACGATCATGGAAACGATTTTAGTCTGTTTCTTTCCCTTTAGCTTTAACTTTAAAGAAAACTCGTGGTTCACAGAAAACAAAAGATACTTTGGTCCAGGAAAAGTCAAGATCTCGTGATACTTTGTTGCCTTGCCAACGAAATCACACATTTGCCTGGGGAATGTTTGAATTTTATTAGAACGTTTAAAAAAATTGAACGTCGTCTATTAATATACAGGGTTTTTACAAAACATTATAGGTATGTAAGACCTGAAAAGATTGTTTCGTAGTGTAGGTTACTTTGCCGTTTTCTAAAGTTATTGTCTACCTTTGTAACGTTGGGTAATACGTGTCAGAAAATACGGTTAAATACAAATGTCTGATGTTAGTTTTATTATTTTTGTTGTTGCTGTTGCATTTTATAAATGAAATCACTCTTTTAAACTTCAAAGTTCACATATGAACCCACATTTAGCATTTGTAGTTTATTAACTTGAAATCGTTAAAGAGACTGCATACATACTTAGGAAAATAAAGCATCATCATACCTGTATGCGCCGAAAGACTGAATAATCGAAAATTATCCATCACGCATGACAGACAATCCAAGCAGGAACTCAAAATAGACCGTAATTTAAATGGGCGAGGTGGAAATAACTTTTAGGAAAAAAGGCGTCTGCGGGAGAGGGATAAAGGGGAAATCGGATAATATCAGTGACTGAGGCTAGGGGAGCAAGGGGGATGATGTCAGGTACTGTAACGGGCAAAAGGAGAGAGAGAGAGAGAGAGAGAGAGAGAGAGAGAGAGAGAGAGAGAGAGAGAGAGAGATCATTTTTAACGATGATTAGATTATCTTTAGGCTTATGCCGTTGTTTATTTGGTTTTTTTTGGGGGGGGTGGGGGTTTGCACAGCTTATTTCCTCTTGACAAAATTTCCTTTGGTGTCTTTTCAGCAAAAAACAAATAGTTTATGGAAATCTGTCTACTGATTATAAACCATGACATTCGTCTTTTTAAAGCGCGAAGCCCAGACGATGTACAAGATAACAAATATGCATATACTGATAAACTATTTTACGACATTTAAAGCTAAATTTATACTTTTCAGCTAATTGGTAAATCAACATGCGGTAAATGTTTGGGAATATACATTAAATTGAATAAGCTACGTTGCTGAAACCAAATTTATGTTTGCTGCCAAATTATAACATTTATAACAGTGCTGATGGAAAGGTGTTACCTTACACCTTCAGAGACTATGTTGCTCGCGATGTTGTTACGTATTGTCACGATAATTAAACTATTCTGAAAAAGAATCCATCGATTTAGAGGCTACATGCATACGTCGCAGTGACCATATTTTTTTAAAAAAAGACCACCTTAAACTGTGAAACCCTTTACATCAAAACGCGACTAACACTATTAATTCTATTGTTTTGATAGCATAGTGGTAATGCACTTGTTTAGTCAACCTGTGCTTTTGCGTTCAATTCCCGGTTTCAGCATTTGGCAGGGGTGGTGTGCGTGCACGCGCATCAATGACGATTCTCGTCCAACTGCATCAACCACAAACTTAATGCTCTTACGATGTACAACATGAACGATCAGTGCTATTGTAATGTATAACATGGACTTCTCAAATCATCTGCTTGGTATTTTTTGTCTATATATATATATATATATATATATATATATATATATATATATATATATATATATATAGTAAGGATCAGTAAGGATTATATAGACATCATTTATTAAGGATTATATAGACATCAATTTGTAAATCTTATGTAGACATCAGCTGCAAAGATGATGTTTGGAACTAGGCGATTTGCCAACATCTGGCATCTAACAAGTGCAACTATTTTAAAGGTATAAGAAAATAATATTTCTATTACAACTTTTTCATATTTCTCGCTGACATTGGTGTCATCAACATCATTACCTTAGTCCTCTTCCACGTCGTTGTAGACTATTAACACAGCCTGTATCACAGTTGTCAATTAATTGCACTCGTTATTATCGTCAAGGTAATTGATTGGGTTATGACGCCAAAAAATAAAAAACGTGTACTGTTTTTACAAAATCAACGGAATCTTTTGTTGTCCTAAGGCAAACAAAAAAGTGCCGCGAAATCAGTGTCAAAAACGTTTAATCTACTTCCTGCTATACCTAATGATCCCATGTTAAATTGAAATAATTATTTTCCAAGATAAGTTTTATTATTTTACAAATATCTTCAGTGAAGATATTTTTAAAATAATGATCCCATATATATATATATATATATATATATATATATATATATATATATATATATATATATATATATATACCACATACATTCAAATAACATGGCTTTTAAAGTGTTGGTATAAAGCAATTTGATATACCAATACAATTGGTAGATCAAATTGTGATCCATGGCGCAATAATACGCATACATAAACATTCTTGGAACTGTGTGCTCTTGGGTCTATTCCCATAGATCAATGATGAATTTCCACTCATTAATCATTAGTGACGTATGACAATAATGATAAGAAGTAATAATAATCCCCGTTTTCTAAATGAATTTAACATGGTACACAATTTAATCGCAATCCTTTCTTTTTCCGTTTCCCCCTTCCCCTCTCATACCCAAGGGACAAAATATGCTGAAATCTGGAGTGAGATAGAAAAACAAATTGGGCTGCACGGTTTGTTTCCACTTCCCTTGAGACTATCTAAAATGTTTATATTATCAATGATACAAAGTTGCAATTGCCGGTCGAAATAGTAAGGTAAATGTCTTGGTTACGGGGCACACATATGTAATGTATTTAAGGCTTTGTTGATGTTGTTGTTTCTTAAACCTATTATAAGGTTCTAAAAATCGATTATTATTAATTAAATATGAAAATATCCAAAGGCCGCCCCTCCCCCCCCCTCTCTCTTTGTTGACCGTTGTATCAAGATAAGGGCGAAAGTCCATGAAAAGACGAGAATAGCGGATTTTCGCTTGTGTAATACCACAACGTCTCTGGACCTATGAAGGATGATGGCAAATGTTAAGTCAAACCGACCAGAGAGAGAGAGAGAGAGAGAGAGAGAGAGAGAGAGAGAGAGAGAGAGAGAGAGAGAGAGAGAGAGAGAGAAACAAACTTTTATGGTCGGTAGTAATGTTAATTAAAGAAGAATAATGACTTAGATCAACTTTAAATATATTAAAATATTTTAATTACTTCTTGTTGGTTCGTCGTTTCGCTTAGATTCTATTCCACGCTAATTTCCTTGCGCCTGTACATCAATGCATTGATGAGAGTTCAGTATTCAAGAATCTTCGTGTTTGTAGGGCTAGTGCTATACTTTCTTCATTAAAACCATCTTTCATGTATAAATCATAAGTGTAACGTATATTGATTTAATCAATGTGAATAAAAATAGAAGCTCAACAATGAAAACATTCAACTTATCAGTATGAAAAGGTAATTGTGAATAGGCACAAAAAGAAAGAACTATATTTTGTAGCGGACACACTCGGTAGGGATGTGAGTTCATTCACCCAGTCAATACACAGTTGCCTCTCGTCAATCTAACTCCATTTGGTATGTGATATAAATAAAATATATGCATAGTATGTACGCTGTATCAATGATATAACACTC
Organism: Megalonaias nervosa; assembly: GCA_016617855.1. Classification (NCBI taxonomy): domain Eukaryota; kingdom Metazoa; phylum Mollusca; class Bivalvia; order Unionida; family Unionidae; genus Megalonaias; species Megalonaias nervosa. Next base: position 46,275 of record JAECUM010018666.1, on the reverse strand, counting down.
GTTGTATAAATTTTTCATTAAAGGGAAACTCGGCAAGCCTCGTTTCCTTTAATTGGAACATTTATACATCTCGTGGTATATCATTGATACAGCTTACATTCTATATATCCCCCCATACGAACCGACTGCCCTTGTTTCTTGTTTCACTGTAACAACTTAAATGACAGCAGTATGTAGGATATTTATCAGTCTAACCGTATAATACCCATTAATAGAGTACGTGTTTTTACTCATACATACTAATGCATACTAATCAAGAATACGCAAAGCTGTCTTAAGTTTATTGACGGGTTCTTATCGATATTGTACTCCCGAGAGTGTTTTACGACATGTCTGTTTCTATTTTTGGTAATATTAATAGCCACCTTTCCGACGCTGAATCCTTTTGAGACTGATAACCGCTTAAATTTCCAAAACGTGTTTGTCTGCAGATCAGTCCCACAGTTCATCTTTATGCCAACCTTGTAACGTAAACAAATTTTTGAGAATAATTATATATAATAACCACATGTCAGTGTCTTGAATGACTTTATAAACTTTCCAAATAGGTATATATATCTATCTATCTATCTATCTATCTATCTATATATATATATATATATATATATATATATATATATATGTGTGTGTGTGTGTGTGTGTGTGTGTGTGTGTGATTACAAATATACACCAAACAGAACGGAAAGTGATATCAATAGATTCTTCAGAAGAATGTTTGATAATACTAACATCAGCTTTATAAATACCCAAAAAATTGTATTAGCGTACAAGATTGAGAATTTTAATTAGTACTGTAAGGAGATTCGAACCCATGGTCCTCCGGTAAACGACAATCATTACCTTACTTGTAAGCACCGACCCTTACTCTATCTCGAGCATGCACTCATCACAATAAATAATGCTAGGGAGTCTGTGGTATAAGATTTGAAATATATATATCTACAATTTCCTACAAAAATAAACTATGGAATATTTCGCTTATGCGTTCAAATTATTCAACAAACCATTTAACAAAAGCTTGTCAAAATGCTAGAACCTACCCCTTCACAGAAAGAATACCAATGTGGAAATGTCATTGATATAATTTTGTCTCAGAGAAAAATCAAAGTATACATTTGAATGTATTTGTTGAAAGTCTCTCTTTCTAGCCCCCTGTAATTGTGTATGCAAAAGAAAGCAAATGATAAAATCTCAACAAGTACAGCTGACTCCATCTTTAGTGTTAAAACCCTTCCAAGAGCGACAAATACGAAACACATCCAAATTTGTTGGGGCTAACTCAGTATATTAAGCATCTCATATCCCACGTGTCATATTTTCTCATATACCATCTGTCATATTTTCTTTATTTCGGGAGTAGGGTGGGGTGCAATTCTTGCATTGATTTTATTTTGTTCTTCATCATTATGCACGATGCCGAGTAAAACGTTCAGCATTTACAGTAAATGACGGTAGCGATGTACCAAACTTTCTTTAATTACGTTTTTTTGCAACAAGGTCATGAATACGTGGGATGCAAACATTCCATCTAATTGTCAAATGTTGTTGAAAAAAAAGTAATTATTGTCTCTTGCAATGATTTTGACAGTAAGTTGCAAGGAAATATAGAGCATGACTTTGTGTCAACATTAATTACATTAACCAGACTGTAAGCCTCTATTGGGCTGATTCGAATACGTGACGAGCTATGTTTTTCTCCCTTGATGCTTTTCTATTTTACTTTAATGGAGAATATAATTAATAAACGCTGCCATTTTTAAGGATTATATATTTATTGCTAAAATCTTCCCAGCAGATCAAGTAAATTGTGAGCACCATATGGATTCTCTTTTAAGTCGAGTCCTAATTCAAACTGCACGGAGCCAGATCTGCTGTCGCACAATGCACAAGTAGATCTGGGTCTATGAAGTTTGTTAGGAGTGACCGGTAGAATACGTATCATAGACCCTAATCTGCTAGTGCACTGTGAGTCGTCATGTCCGGATATATACGATAACTGGTTATTACATCTGAGAGGAATTTACGGGAAATTGTTGCTAGTTTGAAACACGTTATGCTTCTGTACTTATTTCCCAGAAATAAGTATTATATTGCGGCAAATCTTGATAGGGATCATTTCTTTGCCCACAGAATGCTAATCAAGTTTACTGATCTTGGTTGGGTTTTTTTGTGTGTTTTTCTTCAAATTTGTGCGTAGAGGGTAAGTCAAAGTTTGATTTCCCGTGTGAATTACTGTTTCACAGGTAAGCTTAGATATTGGACCCCGATTATGGTCTATGTTAGGAGATGAATCAATAGTGACAAATAGGTAATAAAAATGTAAATTTTACACGTGATCCACACTTTAAATGTGAAATCGATCAAAGTTCAAATGTTAATGGAAACGTCAAGATTGATGCCCATCAAAATTAAATTCTGTCGTGTTATATCATGTTATCGCAGTTTGTTATCGGAATATGGTAATGCAATCGTTTGATTCTCGGTTGTAATAACCAAAGAATAACCTAGTGAATTAAGTTTGCATTTAAATGCACTTTTTATTCATGTATAAAATAAAAGGCTTCATCATCATTCAATACATCCGTTCAGTATGTATTTATATATGTATTTAGGCAGGTAGGTAGATAAATTGGCATGTTAGTAGGTACTACGTAGGTATGTTTTTCGTGCTTTCTATATGTTTAATATCCTTGCTCACTTTTCCCCTGCCTTTCTTTTCTCGCACTTTTTGAATAATCTTTAGGATTTAGGGAAGAGACGCCAATCGTCAAAGGAAGCTATAGTTGCGCACTCCTTCGGTTTTATAATAAAGCAAAGGACACACAGCAGAGGTGACCACGATTGTCTGTCTTATATTCTTGAAACAGTATTGCCGATTTTCAGCTGTTGCCTATTGCCGATTTTTCAAGTGTTACCTAAGTAAAGTAGAGTAAGAGCAGACCATGAAGAAAGTAGGTCAAGGTTATAGTTAATACCTAGATATAGAGCATGCACATAATTTGCCTTTGATGCCAATGTTTATCGAGTTTTCAAAAGGCATCATGTACTTTGTGTAATGTAGTCGTGATCCATTATGGCGATACTTCTTTGCGTTTCATAAATAATCTCTTATTTTAAATAATGCATTATTCTTTGTCTCCAGAAGAGCTGTTCAAAATTTGATGCTAAGCGACATTTTACGACATTGCGAGACAAAACCTTCATCGGTGTGAAATTGTGACACTTCAAGGATAGATTATATCCAGCAGAAGTTATGAGCATACTTCATTCTATTTCAGATGCGTTTAGTATAGAGTAACGATGTTATTAAATAGATAATAATTAGGAAGTGATTAAAAAGTTATACCATTTTTGAGTAATGGTCCTTATCTCTTTAGAGTTTATACTTTTATAGGCATCCGGGCTCTTATCTTCCTTTTTAACACCAGACAATGAATACAATCCTGCACAAACGTTGTTATTTAGACAGCATGATAGTTCTTCTCATATCGGACGGATAATCATATCGATCAAGGTCGAACTGAATAATAAAAACATTTACTAGCAAAAGATATTCGTTATAGGATTAAATGATTATGGTTGGGTATGTATCGATGCGTAAATTTTACCTAATCATTCAAAAGTAAATAAAATCCGAAGGACTTTATGTTAACTTCTTGAGTGATTCGTTAATAATTTACAAATCGATAAATAGCCAACCATGATAATTTAATCCTTATAATTCTAGTTTACTTCATTTCTGTCATAGTATCAGCGAATTTCATCAGCAAAGCAATCTCTGTCAGGTAGCGCGAAGATTTCTTTGATTAGCCTCTTCACAGACTACAAATGCTCCATCTTCACTAAGCAAAATTCGTCAATATTTAGGGTAGATTGTCAGAGTGGATCATGTCAATGTTCTCAAGAGCTTGTTGTGGTCCTTTTTTAATTTAAAAAGAAACAAAAATGGTTGTTGCTGTTAAAACAGGCTATTCCCTTATTCAACATCACGCATGTGTACAAAGCGTTGTTATAACATTCGTGGTTCTTAATTTCTACGAATTTCGATGTTCAAAAGCAAACTCGAGTCCATTTATAGTGAGATCCCTTGCTCGTCATATTACCCTGGCCTTGATAGCAGCTAGTGGAATATATTGTCTATGCAAAATGCAATGATGTTTGAAGATTGGCTTGTAAAGCCTGCCTTACACGTTTCTCGGCAAAAGGAATGAGTGGTGGAGTGCAGGAAGGTCTGTACAATTACATTATTTTAACTTCTAATGGGCGATTTGAATCTGCGGTTGCAAATTATGAGCGGAAATCACAGAGGTCGGTGGGAGGGGGATTGTTATTATGGTGTATTATAGTCATCAGTAACACGTGACCGTTTACATCCCATCAGATTACTTGCTCAATTTTTAAAAATTGGAATTATTCAGGGGTAAACTATACTATGAATTCAAAACTGTTATATATATATATATATATATATATATATATATATATATATATATATATATATATATATATATATATATATATATATATACTTATCTTGGATATTATTATCATTATTATTATTATTATTATTATTATTATTATTATTATTATTATTATTATTATATACTGACTATATATCATACATTATTATTATTATTTGTTGTAGAATATATTTGTTTTCTTGTTTCCAATATACACTTCCTCTTCCCTCAACAGAATAGCCATTCCTGTGATGATCATTGACAGTATATTATAAAAGAAAAGGTTTTTTTTGTAGTATCTAATGCCGAGGATCTCCCTGTATAAAGGAATTAATTTGTCTGAATTGAAATAAGTCTACATACCTCTCTGTTCAGATGCTGCTTACAACGTTATACTTTATACCTTGCTGTCCGGCACTAATAGAGTTAATAATTCAAAACAGTTTCTCCATTACACGGGAGGCTGATCATTTAACGAGGGAGGATTTAAAATGAAGTTGTTTAATAAACTATACTAATGGATGGGCCACATTAACTACTAGATCTAGATAAAAACTGAGATTTAGTTACCTTAAACTTATAACTATATGAATTCATTGCATATAAATTTTACTATTTTGGTGGTGGTATCTTCAATCAGCTATTGACGTTATACTTTTTATCTCTAATTTTCCAGCTGTACTTACAATTACATTAGTTTTCTTTTAAGACTGATGCTTTGTACTTGCATTCTATGAACGATAAAGAACGTCGTTAAATTTCACTAAATCTGAGGCTGCTATTGGTGGAGACATTTTATCTGCGATACGTACTTTCATTCTTCTTTTAATTGAAAAAGGAGAAGAAGAGCAAAACAAAAACAAAAAAGCTAATCTACAGTCAAGACAAACATGCCTTTAAAACGTGCACTTGAAAATAATCTTAATTTAGCCCATACATTTACATAATTGTACTGTTTATAATACATTCCCATACTTTAACATAAATGTACCATGTATAATACATTCCCATGCTTTAATATAACTGTACTGAGCATAATACATTCCTATACTTTAACATAACTGTACCATGTATTATGCATTCCCATACTTTAACATAACTGTATTGAGCATAATAATTTCCTATACTTTAACATAACTGTACTGAGCATATTACTTTCCTATGCTTTAACATAACTGTACTGGGCATATTACTTTCCTATACTTTAACATAACTGTAACTTTAACATGACTGTACTGAGCATATTACTTCCCTATACTTTAACATAATTGTACTGGTCATATTACTTTCCTATACTTTAACATAACTACACCATGTATAACACATTCCCATAATTTAACATCACTGTGCTGAGCATAATATATTCCTATACTTTAACATAACTGTACTGAGCATAATACATTCATATCTTAAGATTTTGCAACATTGAAACAACTGGTTTAATTTATGTACTTTAAAGCAAATTGTTAGAATGATTCCCATCAATGGCATGTCTTTGTTAGCGTCTTTGTTGCCATGGAAACATAATCTACTCCTGTGCGGGCTCGGCCAGTGTGGGTATGTGAGAAAGCTTGCCAGTAGCTTCTCATAGGTCGGAAGTTCTTTCCGGGGTTTTCCTGGGTTCTTCCTCCACCATTTATACTGGCCGTCATGTATAGCCTATCTTGTGCTGAAAAATGGCGTATGTATGTATGTATGTATCAATCCTCGTGGTATCAGTTTCAGAGCCCTTAAGAAGAAATCTGTAATAATTCGTAAACAATGTTAAGTTGTATAAAAAGTTCATGTACACTTTGATTCATCATTATACCTGTACCCAAATTTAAAAATTTAAACTATTCATTACTGCAACCATTTGTTCCGTGACAATTTATTTATGAGTACAACGCTTTACTTACCTTGCTTAAAACGTCATCTGTTTCGTAGCGGTTAGCCATGGCGGCCATTTTAAAAAAGTTGTTTCCACATCTGATGGCGCTCTACAGTTTCATATTTTGCATAGGTTTAGAATTTTAATGAAAACGAATTTCTCCGGATTTCCTCACTGGTTATACTGGCTATTTAATAAAGATCTTGCATGTCATAGATATTGTTCAAAGAACCTTTAATCCCTTTTATTTTTGTTTATGATTGATGGGTGTCATATGGGTTACAGAGTATACAGCTTGGCCTGACTCCAGATGTGCACCTCTCAAAAGAACTGCTAGCTCCATATGGTCATTTTTACTTCTTGGACTTCTGAGGTAAATTGTGAAAAAAGAGCCGATAACTTTCTTTTTTTTTTACATTGTATACATTTAGTAATCAGTTCATTGCAATTTTGGAAGCTGGTATTGTGTAGTCAGGCAAAATTCATTTTCCCTATTTTAATAATTGCTAAAGATAGTGTACCTTTTAGATTAATTCAGGCTGATTTTTTTAGCACAAGGGAGCAGTCATTTTAGTTAGCTGTGTGCTTAAATCCGGTACAATTTCCACAAGTACAATACCCAAAGAAATGTCAGCCACATCACATCAAAGCAGCATAGAGGTATGCCAACAATCTCTCCATTGTGCGTGTTTTCAAAGCAAACGACTTCACCTTACGTACGTCACTCTCTCAAAAGTACATAATAACTGGTGAGCGTCCCCTCTACTCGTGAACAGATAGTCTCCTTGACATGGTTGTGGGATGCTCATTAATGACACGTTGAAATATGTAGTTAGATAAAATGGTCTAGATATTGCGTGCATTAGGACTGTTAGAGCGACCATCAAAACATGATCTATGGCAATTCCGTTTGGTTAGAGTGTCATATCTACATGGGGTTTTAACTGGCATACTTCATTTAGTATATACTTGGCACTGTATTAGACGATGCATATCTAACATCTAAGATGGCCACCATGGCGGCCATCTTGAAAATCTTTTGGTGGCTACTTAGCCTGGAATATCGTATTAAAATGGGGTTTTCACTTAAACCCTATTACAGTATGTAACCGGTCTTGAATGATATTGCTACTACATGCCACTCACCATGGCAACCAGTGCCCAAACGTTATGACTAATGGCATCAGTGACATTGAGTTTTTCAGTTAAAAACTTCCTGCAATAGTACGTCATTGGTCTTGACTAAAAACTGCATTTTTGACCTGTGACCTCCACTATGTTGTGCTATCATAAATATGCTTAAAACACACGGACCTACTAGATCTTAGGTTCAAGTAAATGGTCACACCTTACACGTTTTGTTTCAATTCATTGAGTGATCATAGTATCTGTTACATTCCCACATGCAATTTGACCAGTTTGTATTTAGTACGATATTATTAGTATTTAATCAGTAATATCTTCTCAACAGTGTGTGTGTGTGTGTGTGTGTGTGTGTGTGTGTGTGTGTGTGTTGGATTTTTAACGTAACTTTAACAATTTTTCAGCTACGATGTCTGCAGTGGGACAGTTTATAGTAATGTCTAGCACTGGGGCATCATGCCGCAGACATGTAGCATCATGTCCAACCCAGTCACATTATCCTGACACCAGGCCAACCAATCCAAACACTAGGCTCTTAATAGTGAGTACACAGCGAGGTAGCTGCAGGTACCAATTTTGTAAGTCTTTGGTATGGCTTGGCCGGGGTTCGAACCCGCGGCCTCCCGCATCCGAGGCAGACGCTCTAATCACTCAGTCTTCTGAACAGAATAGACAATGATGAATATATTTGTATCAAACCCTGAGTGTGTTCTATAACATGTTTACCAAAAACAATAAGTTTCTATTTAGCAAAACGATGCATGTAAGCATATGATGACATCAACGCTGACCAGTTCATTGATCTTATCCATGATGTCTTGTTCAAGGTCCAAGGTCATGATAAAGTTGTTTATAGTGATTTATCCTGTGAATATATAAACTCGAATACTATGATATATATATATATATATATATATATATATATATATATATATATATATATATATAGAGAGAGAGAGAGAGAGAGAGAGAGAGAGAGAGAGAGAGAGAATTATAAATATACTCCAGACAGAACGGAAAGTGCTATCCCTGGATTCTATAGAAGAATGCTTGATAATATTAGGCAGAATTAATATTTAATTCAAATCATATAGGTTAGAGAATTTTTAATTCGTACTCTACGGATATTCGAACCCAGGTACGTTTACCCGCGGACCCGCGGACCTGCGTTCGAATCTCCGTAATATATATATCGTTTAAATAATTGCAGAAGGAGAAAAACAAGCACAAACTATTCCTGAATTCTTGCTAATTTTATTGCGGCCAGTTGCCTTCAATTGACTCTTGCTTTTGATGATGAGATATTTATGCATTGAATGTTCGGCACATTCTGAATTTATTATTTTTATTAAATAATATAAGCAAATTTAGAAAAGACAGAACAGAATAAAAAGTTAACGTTAATTCACGATGAAAATAAACACTGCATTGTCCTTGTACTACGAAATTGCAATGTAAAATGTAGACTGACTTCTGCCATAAATATTACTGCTGAAAGTTTTCTTCATAAATTAATAGCATGCAAGTCTTTCTTGGGAATACCCTATGTGTGGTAAATATTAATAAATACATATGGTTTGTGTAGATGCAGTCTAATCTGCCAGGTTTTGTCTCGACGATACCGTCAGTGCTACTTACCTACATACTGCTTATAGAAGGCCAAAACAGCGGGACCTACCAATGCGCTACTTGCATAACGTCGTAATGAGTTCTGGCTGGCTGCTTGACTAGAGCTTACAGTCAAACATGCCTCAAACTGCAAAACGGGTGATATACTTGAATGTACTAGTTACTGAGCGGTATTGACCAGCATAAAGGTGTCCGTTATGATGAAGGACATACCATAACTATCAATAATACCGTGTGGACAGAAGTTTCGTTAATCTCAAGCGGAATACGTATTCGCTATAGGACTATTTCTGTCATGGGAGACGAGGGAATTTCGTGATGTTTTACAGACAATAAGCTGTTCCTAATATTCCGTACAAGGGTTTTTACTAAACTAGAAGGTCAGTAAACATTTTATCATAAAGAAAGCAATATCATCCACATCTCAGTGCATATATCTAACATTTGACTGCTTCATAAAATCCATATTTCTTCTTTCCGTCTTCCGATCATTCTTTCCCCTTCCCTTCTCTCGTTCAATGACACGCATGTACAATTAAGCAGGAAAACATCAATTAATATTCCGGATTTTCGGGTCACACTCTACTACTATGAATCAAAACGAAGAATTTAATTAAATGAAATTTTTTAAAACTTTCAAATGTTTTTGTTCCAAGGTTTTTATTTAGATTAAGACCGAGAATCATTTAGGAGAATATTTAAATGGTATCTTCCCAGATCTATTAAAATGTATGTATCTAATACAAGTAAGTAAGTAAGTAAGTAAGTAAGTAAGTAAGTAAGAATGTAAGTAAGCAAGCAAGTGTATGTATGTATGTACGTACGTATGTATGTATATATGTTCGTATGTACGTACGTAGGTACGTATGTATGTATGTATGTATGCACGTATGTATGTACGTACGTACGTACGTATGTATGTATGTATGTATGTATGTATGTATGTATGTATGTACTAAATTTGATGTGGCAACTATTGTATCGAAGTCCATAATGTGTGGTGTTCTTTACTATTCCATATTATAACATTTCGATGACTAATATTTTAATGTTTATGGGAAGATTTACGCAAGAACTTTCAGTAGACATTTTTAAATTTTCCCTCATTCTACTCATTTGTGACACTATATAGCCTTACAGCGCTGGTGCCATGTAAAATTCACGTTTTGACCTAATTTCCCAACTGGGTAGCTTCTGCCTAAGCTACCAAAATAAAAACAAACTGATCGCCTGTATTTCTGTCTGTATAGAAGAAACAGATTCATGTGCACTAATGTACACATGGTGTCAAATATGACTTTCTATTTCACAATAAGTTAATCATTCGTATTATCAATAGTAATGATTCAACATTATTATCATTGTCCAATCAATATAACGCAAGTTGGTAGCCAAAATCTATACAGAAAGCTAATTAAAAGACAACAATGTAATCGAGTGTTGATTAAGCTTCAGAGAAATGCCAAGGATGCAGACAGACCCATCTTCATTTATGGATATTTTACATAGCATGAATATGAACACATGTTCCTGTATGTAATTGTTCTCAGAATAAAAAAAAAAAAAAGCAACCCAAAAGGATCTTATTGGATTTCTAGCCTTCATGTGATTTTAGTGCGAACAAGTCAGTGTATTTGAAATGTACGGGATTGGTGTCTGTTAATATGTTTGCGCCATGGAAGGATTTAGGACTGGTATGTTATTTGTGGCATGGTGTAACGACTCGATGATAAATGAAAAGAGTGGAAACCAACAAGTTTTGTAAAATTCAACAAATAATTTATTTCCCTCGAACACGAAGTGATAATTTTATAAAGAACATTCGGTATTGTGAATTAAATTCAAAATAGTCCTAAACGTTTATCACAAATCCAAATGTATAAAGTTCCAACTGAATTCCAGTGATATTCCAAATAAATTTCAATTTTAAATATGTGATGTGCATGTTATCTCGAACGTGGAAATATGCCAATGGCCTGAATTGTGATGACGTGCTAGCAGTCTTTTGATGTATTACAATGATAAAATCCAATAATTGTATAGTCTTAATTCACTCTAAATTAATGTTCCAGTTCAAGACTATTATTGATGAGCACTTTGTATTTCCAGTGAATAATAATTTGAATAAATAATTCCACCCAAATGAAAACCTGAACGCAACAATAAGACTGATTCTGCTTCAAGATAGTAAGGGAAGAGTGAGTAATTTCTCAAGTAAACAACATTATATAAAAATACAAATAAAAGCTAATACAAAATAATACAGCCCGGATGCGGGTCAGCTTCTTTAAAACATTCAAAATTGTCAACAAGTTAAGGAATTTCCAAGTGGGAATCTGATGTCCTACACCCAGATCTAAATAAACATGTTTACCTCCATTGATAATGATCGAAGTATTTGATCCACAATAATAGAGAAATATTAGCTATGTAGTATGTTGTTTACAAAATAAATGTCCCTGGCCAGATACACATTGAACGTGATTTTGGACAATGTCAAGTACAAATATACATATAATCATTAAGAAAAGCCAACCATTAATACAAATGAATATAAATATCACAAGGCAGGAGTTATTATTCGTATGTACATTAATTGCGTCTGAAATTATGTTTGTGGCATGGCATGATTTATGCTTTGCATCATGTATTTCATCTTGAAAATAATTCTGTTGAATTTTAACTTAGGCTGTAACATAATGCATTCTCATATACTGTGCCAATGAAGGTCGCGCGAAGCAGACTCCCGCTTCAGACGTCCCACTTTTCGGTTTCCTAATAGTTACGAAAAAAAAAATACTTTCAGAGTGGACTCGTTATTTTTGCCCTATTTTCAAACTTTTCCAGTTTTTGTGAAAGCTTTGAATATTTTCCAATGGTATAGTTGGGGTGGGGAAGAACTGAATTATATACAGTCTAGTTTGTCTTCATGATGCAGACTGGAACGGTATACAGTCTACGTTGACTTTACAATGCAGAATCGAATGGTATACAGTCTAGTTTGATTATATAATGCAGAATTGAATGGTATACATTTTTGTGTGTCTTTTTAATGCATAACTGAATGGCATAATCTATGTTTTCTTCATAATGCAGACTGGAATGGTATACAGTCTATTTTGTCTTTATCAAGCAGAATTCAATGGTATACACTGATTGAAGCTCGATTCTCTCCTATTTGTACATGCCGTTAAGTCGGTGTTGGTACGTTAAGCCTTCAACTCGTTAATTTGAGTTTGCAGACCGCATGTGTTTAGATCATCATATTTTCGGCCTTATGAGCTCACTGGCAATGCTTGAGTCTTAAGTGAAGTCATATTTGCACTGTCAGAAATTTTTAGTAATTGCATGCAAAACGTATAAGGAAACTCTATTGAAAGGAACTGTTATCCTTCTAATTACAAGGAAACTATAGAGAAAGGTACTTGTATCCCTCTACTTTGCTGGTTTAGAAATAATATATAAATTGAATAAAAACACGAACAGTTATTATATTAACCATATTCTCTGTCTCTCTGTCTGTCTGTCGTCGTCACATCGAATTTTCTTTTGATGTATACTAATCGTTTTCATCTTGCTAATTTTGCATCAGGATTGTTGATACATTTTTTATGACATGGGCGCGACTACCGTCCCCGGGTCCCTGCAGTGCTGTGGGTGGGTGAAGAAAGTGGGGCATATTCGCGAATGGGGTCGAAATCCCAAGTTTTATTGGGGAACCGAGATATGAACTATTGCAGGAGGAACTAAAACTACTCGACGATTTTGCGTATGAGGAACATGTCCGTGGAATCGAGTAGCAAGGAAATACGCCGTTTTTTTGTAATTGGGAACCAATCTACTGATATACAGAAATATGTCATTTGCTGCAATTGGGCACCAGTCCATGAATATACGGAAACGCACCGTTTATGTAATTGGACACGAATCCTTGGATATACGTTTGTCAAGGAAGAATGAAAACTGAATTTAATAAATTACCAACCATGCAGAGATACCGATAACTGCATACTTACACAAGCAACCAAACGTATGATTACAGAAGATATTCACCTCTTTCAGGCTATTGTCTGATTTGCCGTTGATGGTATAAACTTATATATATATATATATATATATATATATATATATATATATATATATATATATATATATATATATATATATATATATATATATATATATATATATATATATATAATAAGCTTTTAAAATCTCCTGCATTGATTCTCTCCTATTTGTACATGCCGTGAAGTCGGTGTTGGTACGTTAAGCCTTCAGCTCGTTAATTTGAGTTTGCAGACCGCATGTGTATTGAGTTAAAATTACGTGATACACTAAAATCAACATTTACCCACCCACCCCAGTCTAAAAGGTCCCAGTTATCACGGTCTAAATGGGAGAATAAGCGTGCACGATATACTAGAAAAGAAAAGGGATGCCCACAAAGTAGATAAGGGTATCCACAAGAATTCGAATCATTGAAGTTTTCAATTTTTATATTTGATCCAAAATGAAGTTTGCCCCACAGTTGTTGTCTAAACGTTACGAAAAATAGCTTGCTTATGACAAATAGCTTTACACATGACGAGAAAGTTTTATCAAAATAAAATTATAGTAAACATATATGCACTTTCTCAGAAGAAAATGTTATGCTGCTTTTATCCGCGGCCTAGACTGAAAAAGTACATGTATCCCTCTTTGACCGGATATATTAAATACCGTAGAATAATTTGCAACACAGTCTATATAAGGTAAGCAGAACCGGTCCTTATAATGTAAGCAAAGAACTGTTTAAATTATGCCATTTAGTTTGTCTGTACAACATGTCATAAAAAGTGACATTTTAATACGCTAAGTTAATTTTACTCGTCATTCTATATCATAAACGAATTTTATTTCCGTACGCACAATAATGGATTTCAAGTTACAGTGCTGTTTGAAACCAGAACAACCAATCAACCAACCGACCGTCTAAATATAGACAAAGTAACAAATTATTTCCTCGGAATGATTGATATTATTCTTATTAAATAAGTAAGACATCGATGTCATTATAAACTTGATCAAGATGTAGCGGCCTAGTCACGTTAATTTACATCAGGTACTGGGATGTGATGTGATGTGATGAGATGCGATGCTATGCGATGTGATGTGATGTGATACGATACGATATGATATGAGAAAAGCAATACCTGCGGCAAGTGCTATGATAGAAAATGTACTGCGGTGAATTTATGATAAAATAAGCGATATCATTCAAACTTCACACGATTAAAAGAGACCCAGTCCGGAATTATGGGCTTGATATTTCTGAGAGCATTTCTGTTTAAAAGAGCTAACCTCCCCCCCCCCAACAAAAATATGGTACAAAGTCATATAATTTTGAAGTTAACACCATGACTGAAAGTAGCTATGTCTCAAATAGTCATAACAGTAGATGGAAAAGTTACATTAGTATGACTCAAGTTGGCATGCTATTTGTTTTGAATCCGAGTTACTTATATGTCTTTTTTTACGATCTTACTCATGTGTTCTGCCCGCCCCATTTGTGTCAGAAAAAAAAAAAGATCAAACATAGAACGAAAATATTAGATATATACATAATAATTAACCAAGACATTTACAAACAACTATTGACATTGATGTTTGCGCACGTTCAAGGTCAAGGTTGTTATAGAAATTTATAGTAAAGTAGGCTCCCGTAACTTTTAGAAATTGTTAAAGTCCCAATCCTAATTCCGAAATTTAAAGTGGATAAAAAGCTGTAAACGGTTTTGAACATTTAGAACAACTTTCAAAATCATATATCGAGGTTTCAAGGATATATGTTAACAGGTCAAACGGGACTTATAGAATATACTACTTACCACACACACACACACACACACACACACACACACAGAGGCGTTAAACGTTTCACTTTTCACTCACATACTTCATTATTGGACATTAATTGTGACAAGCTTTCCCCAATTGTGCAATAGCATTGCCATACTCGTATAACAGAAGGTTGCATCTATGAACAGAGACCAGTACACGTCTAAGGTATTGCAAAGGACATAATGGAATCGTTCTTGTATCTTGTGTACTATTTCTGAATCTTCAGCTTCGCGTCGTTCGAAATGCGCCTAACATATCTACATGCAAATATTTAACATAACGCAATAATGAATGTAAAGTACGAATATAGTTTGCAAGGTGTACAAGTATAATGTGTAAAGTCAATTTAATCATGTTGTTTTTGTTGGTAGTACTGAGTGTTGTGTTCAACAGACCGGGACCAAGTGTACAATGTTACCATATTTTATAAAACGGAAAGTAACACATGACTAAAAATTTTTTTAAATAGTTGACTGATACTTAACTTCTTACAATGATGGTTCTACTGTACAAGTTAATGTACGCAATGCCTGTACTCTTTACTTTTGAGTGTACTGTATGTTTGTGGCGCAAACAAGTCACAATTCATTATTATTTGATCCGTGATAAGCATGTCTAGTTTATAATAATAATAATAATAATAATAATAATAATGAGGTCTTTGTATAGCGCCTAATCTTTAGAAGCTCTAAGCACTTTACAACATTTGACAACACTTAAAAAACATATATAATGATATGATTACAAAATTAAAAACAAACACCACGAAAGTAGAAACAGAAAATATGCTGTAAATATTTAAGGCAAGGATACATTATTAGGTCTTTAAGTCTGTTCTTGCAGTTGAAATAGGTGAGTTTTAAGAGCGCTCTTGAATGAGATCACTGTGTCTTTGTGTCTAAGTGCAGTGGGCAATTCGTTCCACGTTGCTGGGCCCTGGTATGCAAAAGAGCGTTGTCCATATGATTTCATCTTCATAGTGGGAATAATGAGAATACGAGTGTCAGAAGAGGAGCGTAAGCATCTTGCAGGTGTGTACACATGGGTGAGGTCAGATAGGTATGTTGGACTGGAGCCCGTCAGTGAAACGTAGCACAGAGAACAAATTTTGTGTTTAATTCTGGATCGTATGGATAGCCAGTGTAGGGTACAGAGCAGGGGAGAGGTGTGCTCTGATCGTGGTACTCTAAGGATGATCCGAGAAGCTGTGTTTTGAACTTTTTGAAGTTTCTGAAGTAGATATTGAGACGAACCAGACAGAATTGAGTTACAATAGTCCAGTCTTGAAAGTACTAAGGAACACACAAGTGTTTTAGTGGCATCAACTGAAAGATACTTGCGAATGGAGCTGATTCGTCTCAGCTCAAGATATGCAGCCTTGCATATGTTCATGACATGTTGGTGCAACGAGAGAGTACTGTCGAGAGTGACACCGAGGTTTCGTACTGACTGTGTGAATTTAATGTTGGTGTTGCTGATATTTATTGTCTGAGGTAAAGGATGTGAATGAGAAAGTCTTTGTGTTGTAATCAGGATGGTTTCAGTTTTATCATCATTCATCTGCAGCTTGTTACATGTCATCCATGATTTCACATCGGAAATGCACCTCTCTACGCCTTGGATGGTAGCTTCAACTTCAGCTGGATGGCTAGATTTGTATATTTGGGTGTCATCAGCATACAATTGGTGAGACACTGCAAATATGTTTTCTATAAATACAAAACCAGAATTATGATCCATGTTTTCACTTGCCAGCGATACCACCATAACGTCAGACCATTTGTGTGTTGTGAGACAACATTGGTTGTGTGGTTTGTATGCATATTGATAGCACCATAATGTCAGACAGATCGTGGCGTTTGGAGACAATATGGGTTGTACCGCGTAACGCGTAATGATTCCGAGAATTTAAAAGTAGTAATGCAGATTTGAACATATTGTCTTGCTGGTTTTTAGTTTGGCAATTGTCATCTATATTTTGGAGTTGCTTGCTGACTTGTCTGTGCGCTTGGTAATGAGAGATTTCATGAATATAGAAGGGTGTACTAAAACTCTGAAGCAGGAGGAGCCATGCCAAATGCGACCTTGACCTTCGTCTAAAAATATGTGTGTGATGTAACTGAGCTCAGCCTTATGATTCCAAATTCGAAAATCTTGCTCAAAGTTTCCAAAAATGAAAGTAGCTTGCATTAAACGTACACGAAAGTTGACTAACTACGTCATTACATGTAGTAGAGTATTTGAATATCAGAAATTGTATGCACAAGTCTGAACTTTATAAGTACAAGTCTGACCTCAACTTGAGTACAATATTTGTTGTTCTTTTCTTATGACTACGTGTCTGGCCAATCGGAAAATTCGGAATTCATTCTTAGTAATATAACATGAGGGCACACAAAATATTAAAGATGGTCAAAATTAAGGCGACCTTAAAACTATACGACCGGCCTCTGTGCGTGTTCAAAGGCAATGATCTCGTTGGCGTGGGAGGATACTGTACTCTGCAAGGATAATGAATGTTATGATAAACTGTCCACAAGTGTCGTTTTGAAGTAACATCCGGGCAATATCCTGCGCGACTACTTGAACGAAACATCCAGACAAACTTCCTTTAGTAAAGCATTGACTGTATTACGTATAACATTATTACAGAGATATATGAGGCGTGTGTAAGCTATTACATTAAAGGATCCACGAACAGTCTAACACCTCATATGCATTCTTGACCTAGATCCAAATAAAATAAACCAGTGAGCAGGCAAACATTTACTAGAAATAGACGGACAAATCTACTTGCAGAAAATTATTTCGCCAAAGTATTCACTCGCTTTTACAGCTGGTCTTATTTTCATGCTCTTATATTCAGTTGTTTTCATAAACAAACATCACGCAATTTATGTAAGTATAATCTAACAGACATAAAGACTAAAGATATCTGCATGCAACATGCATGTGACTGTTGAGTCTATCATTTTGTTCAGTAACGGTGTGTTTATATGTCTGCCTGTGTGAAGGCCTCCATTGCCTGTATGAAGGCCTCCATGAACTTATTTCGTTTCGTGAACAATCTATCGTGCCTTCTAACACCACGACATATATTCTCTTGCGAATTGGATTCATTAGACAAAAACTTCAACTAAATGAAATTTTACATATAAAATATAAATTACATAAAACACAGTTTACAATTAGATGTTTCATTTACATAGAACGAAACCCTGTGTTTTCGCACTTTCTAATAATCTTATAATTACATTTAGAGTGACTGATGGTCTAAGATCAATACTGTTTATACTGATTGATGGAATAAGATCGATACTGTTTATACTGATTGATGGAATAAGGTCAATACTGTTTATACTGATTGATGAAATAAGGTCAATACTGTTTATACTGATTGATGGAATAAGGTCAATACTGTTTATACTGATTGATGGAATAAGATCGATACTGTTTATACTGATTGATGGAATAAGGTCAATACTGTTTATACTGATTGATGGAATAAGATCAATACTGTTTATACTGATTGATGAAATACTGATTGATGGAATAAGGTCGATACTGTTTATACTGATTGATGGAATAAGATCGATACTGTTTATACTGATTGATGGAATAAGGTCAATACTGTTTATACTGATTGATGGAATAAGGTCAATACTGTTTATACTGATTGATGGAATAAGGTCAATACTGTTTGATGAAATACTGATTGATGGAATAAGGTCAATACTGTTTATACTGATTGATGGAATAAGATCAATACTGTTTATACTGATTGATGGAATAAGGTCAATACTGTTTATACTCATTGATGGAATAAGGTCAATACTGTTTAGAGTGGTTGATACGGTAAGGTCAATACTTCTTTGAGTGTTGACAGAACAGACACGGTGTTACAGATGAGACACGGTGTTTATTGAATCCATTTTTATATTTTCTTTACTCTGATAAAACTGTGCCTTGTTTATAAAATGTTTCTCTAGAACTAAAGCCATTGTGGAATAAGGTACTTTCTTAAACGATGCCATTTACAATAAAACAAATCACACCAAACTCTTATCAAAGTTAATGCACTGAAGTGTTTAAGACAGTTCAAACTTCACACTTGAATTGTTTACCATGCTGTCCTTTGAACTCTATCTCTCTTTTGAAGAAATCTTGTTACAAAGTCACTCGTAAATGCTTTCAGAGGTTTGTCAGTATTTATCTATAAATATTTGGGTCATTCAAAGACGGAACGGATAAATTTTAGCGTTGACCATATCCATCAAAACGCAACATTGAAACTCAGCTGTAGGTTTCTTGAAGTGTCAATTAAGAAAGCAGAACAACTTTCTAAATATTTATCGGTATGCAAATGTAGTACTTAGGAACATAGGGATGTCTACTGAAGAGTTCAAATAAATGAGTGTAAATGCAAGTTTGACGAAGGTAAATTTTAATATCCAAATCTTTTCGAAGGTAACATAATGTTCCCTCTGTCTGAAGGGTACACAATGAAGCTTCCTTGTAGCTGTGTTGATATTGGTAACAGGTAGTATATAGTTGTTTGCTTTTGTTGAAACCGTGTTTTAGTCAAATTTTCTTTGATTGAAGATCATGAAAGAATATAATGGGATTCGATAGAAAGTTTGAAGCAAATTTATACCAACTTGCAACGCTTGATTTTGAATACTACCTCCTAAGAAAGTATTATTATATTATGAAAATACACATTCTGTATGCATGACTATACGTCAATTACAGGAGTGTTTGTGTTTCAAAACCAGGTATCTAGAATTTATTTTACGGTGTAGGATATGATGGTTTATATTACTTTCTTCTATGTAAAGACAGTTTTCTTTTTATGTACCTTGACTATATCCAACAGTGTATTTTAAAGCCCTTCTTTGAAATTAACAATCGTTATGTTTGATTTGTTACGACGTAAGTCGGTACTGCAAAGCAAAATTAGTTTTGCTTGATGAAGAATCCACATTGCCAAACAATAATTTCTTTTACAGATTGTTGGTGCCGTTTTAGTCGTAATGACCGTAAAAGTGATAAAGTTAGAATGTAGAATGCTGGATTTTTAGTAGAGTTCACTTTCTAAATTTTTTCATACTGGTGACAACATCTTTGAATGAAAAAAGGGTTCAAATTACCGTTTCGTTGACGATACTGCATGCGAATTCCCTACGGAATAGGAAAGTTGAGAAGCGTCTTTAATATCTTGAAATGGTAATTGTATCATTTTAATTAGAACACTTCCTGTCAATTTTTTTATGTGCTTTGCGTTCTTAGAAGAATGCAAAGCAAGAAATTTATAGAAGCTTCATTTTAAAAAAAAAATAATTTCTCGAAAAAAATGTATAGTTCCGGAAATAATATATTATATCTATGATAACATTGTCAAAAGGATTAGAACAAAGAAGCAACAAAAATACCCGTAACATATGTTAATATATTTACTACAAAAAGTATGAACAGACAGATGTCTACAGAGTTAATGTGTATTCCCTTACAGCATTTTGGAATTCTGAAAACAACAGTCACTGAAAAAGAGGAATTAGAAGTTCACTATATACTTTTTTTTTTTAACCTGCGTTCAATCCAACGAAAAAGGTGATTTTTAAAAAGACAGACGAAGAAAACGGTGGAGACACTGAGCCGTGTTGTAAGGCAGAGTATCAGTGTGTCTTTACCGAAGAGAATACTAATTATATTTCGAATGTATAAAGAGTAGATACGATTGGTTGAATCTTAGTGTTTCACGAACCAGCATGGCTTATTACAAACTCCTCTCAGGAACCTAGCATATCCTTGGCTCTCCGTAATATGCTAAATTGTCATCTTGCAACTGGTATTTAACAAACAGTAAGTAAGATTTTTATTCTAAACCTCGAAACCTGATTGAACAATCAAAATATTGATTATTACTATCGGCCATTGCACGTATGTAAGATTACTGGTTTATTGTCCAAGTTCTTCATGTGCCTTCCTCAGCCTTGGATAACCGAATCGTCTTCCAAAAGTTTAGATTTCATCATTAGCGAAGGTACTTAGGCGTTTTTTTAAAAAGCAGACACTTATTAGGAATTTCATAAAGTGAAGAAAATCTTCCTTACAGAGTATCATATTTGTATAGGACAGCACTTACTAAGCTTAAGGGGCCCCGAGTGGCCGAGTGGTCTAAAGCGCTCTCCGTTACGGATCACTGCCATCTCACCTCCGTCTGCGTGGGTTCGAGTCTCGGATTCGGCCAATGTGGGTATGTGAGAAAGCTTGCCAGTAGCTTCTCGTGGGTCGGTGGTTCTTTCCGGGGTTTTCCCGGGTTCTTCCTCCACCATTAATACTGGCCGCCACCTATAGCCTATCTTGTGCTGAAAAATGGCGTTAAACCTTACAGCAACAACAACAACAACTAAGCTTAAGGGGAACGGCATGAGTAATCAGAACGTCTTAAGCTATTACGTTATTATTGCAATGTAACAATTATTTTCCACACTGTTCTCTTTCGAATTTTTGCAGATAGATACGCATGATAAATAGTTAGCGAGACTTTGCAATTAAGAGATGTATCAATTTGCTGACAAATTAATCCATTGTTATTGTTGGATATTAATGTCTCAATTTGTATAATTTAGGTGTTTCTGCTGTCTTTTTCAGTTATTTGGGCAGCTCAAGGTTAACTGTGATGTAATGATCCAGCGAAAAATACCTCGAGAGTGTCTCAATTATACGAGCTAGACGCCCGATTCCATAAGACTTTGGCAAATACCACTGTGTAATACATCATTATTTCTTGTAAAGTAATATTATTGACCTAGTACACATTTTTGCCGACTAATTACTTGCTGTCTAGGGTAACGATCTTCTCTGTATTGAAGTCAGTGGCGTATGTACACAAATTGATTAGTCTTCGTGTGCTGGTGGTGCAAATACTCGCACCAATGTGAAAAGCAAGACCTTCCTGCGAAGAAAACAATGCGATGAAGCGGAGCTCAACAAAAAGTGACTCGTTTGTGTTGAGCACAAACTATGCACGATAATTGTGCAACACCAGGCAGAATTAGTTTATTTGCATATAAAAATTTGTATAGAAAGGCAGCAAGGATATTTTTCTCAGGTGAAATGTGAACAGAATTTTGTGCCGATTAAAAATTCTTGAGAGTGTTACGTACATTAGAATCACGTGAAAAAGGAATGACACTAATTTGGAAAGGGGGATAACTCGTTACTTCACCACAGGAGAGCGTAAAAAGAGAATACATTTTGACTGGAAAATCTTTAATGGTTTTAATGTACCCATATCATCGAAGTTAATATATTAAAATTATATTCGTGACACTTTTTTAAAGTTCTTCCGGTGTTATAAAAATATCAAAAGAGCGTTTATTCACGGGGCACGTTTTTCGTGTTTTCCCCATAACCTATAAACCAACGGCAATTCAAAGTGTGAAAGATTTATTGGGGTGACACTGTCTTGTGCGTACATCCAGTGTAGAAGAAAACTGTCGAATCAGTAATTCTGATGATGTGAGTTACGGATAATTTTCCTGCTATGAAATGATTAGACAAGAATTTGTTAATATTTGTATTTTATTTGCTGTACCTTTGAATGCCAGAGTGTGACTTTTCAAGGCCACCGGCTTACAGGTTAGTGTTGTCTGCAACATCCTTTGTCTCCCCCCCCCCCCCCCGAAAAAAAAGAAAGAAAGAAATTTCTACCTTTCAGTAGTTGGAGACAAATACTCTACTATTAAAGTTGTCTATCAACAAAATGCAATTACTCTCAAACTGAATTGTCAGGACTTATAACTGTTTAACGCAAATTGGATGCCTACAGCTTCGTGGATATTTGGAGTAAATGACTGGCGGACTCCGTCTAATTATCAACCTTGGATCTTTGGGATTCTATTCGGAATGATATAAGAATTTGCAAACCAGAAAAATGCCTCTTCTACATTTTGAAAAGATGCCCAGTCTGAAGAAGAGTATTCTGCCTGAAGTATATTTTAAACCAGTCTAGAATTCCATACAAATCATAACATGAAAATATTTTCAGCATTTGGATGAAGTAGCTTGTAAAGTTACTACAGGACAATTCATCCAAGAATAGTTCATAGCTTGCTATTCTTTTCATGAAAATACATATAAAAGGCAAATTCAAAAATTAGAAATACACGTGTGCACCGAATCATCATATAACGAAAATACTGAATCTTTTCTGATCAGAAAACAAGTAATTAAAAGCGATTATTATAACCCTATTAAATGGTTTAATTGATAAAGTATTTGGTATGATTCGTTTTAAACGTTCACTATCTGATTTGTCATTTTTGCGAACTATTTTGAATTATAATTTTTTTCTGCCATTTCAGATACATTTTCCTTCCGTTCTCTTCACATCGAGTCTGAGTCATATGTCCAGTCCCTCGAGTAATCAACGTGACGACTTGTATTATAGTGAGATAATGAGTTGGCAGTGTTAGAGTTCCCAATATCCAGTGCCTTAAATGGGTAAACAGAAGAAAGGAAAATGTGTCTTGTAGAGTGTAGCTTCTTCATGGACGTTTGACAGATTTATAGACTGGAAACAAATACTGTTACGAGATATATTTGGCAACATATATTTCAATTCTGAAATGTCCACAACTTGTGGAATGCAATTCAGCGTGATTTTTTAAATAAAATATTTGCAAACAAAACAGAAACAGTGTAAATTAAACACACCATATGGTGATATTTTAAACCTTTGCAACATTGTGCCGATTGTAGTCGTAATTGAAGAAGAATTAATTGGAGAGTTCATATACTACACAAGTCCGTTTAAGTATAAGAAAAATATAGGGGTATGTTTTGTGACTAACACAGTTTTAAATGTTCAGTCTAGACTTAACAGGAAATGAAGAGGCGCTTAATTTTCCAATGATAGCACAAACTACCAAGTTATCAACGGACGAGTCAGAAGTACACAGAATGAAAGACTTCCGGTGCCCGAATCTTTCCATAATTCATGAAGGTGGAAGTGAACCTAATTCTCCTGCATCCCCTTTGGGTAATATTGATATTTATGGTCTAAATGCAATGTTCAACTTTACAAACCATGGAAGGGATATGAATGACAATGTGAAAATTCCTAAAAATGTGTCTAATGATTTAGCACGGGTGAAAGCTACAGCCTCGAGATTAAACCTTAGGACTCGACGCTCTAGTTATATGTTATGGAGGGACAAATATCTAGGATCGAATTCACAGATCGCAAAGCCAATGTTCGGCCATAACTCTGTAAATACTGTGATCAATACAAAAGAGCAGTGGACGCAGGAAAGAAAGGAAAGGATTGATAATGCCCTGGAATGGCTTAGAAATGAGTTGGTAAGGAATATACATAAAACAAAAATATAACCATAATACATTATGATTTTTTATTTACAAGAAGACGGTGCACATTTATCTATTCTATAATTTTCACTCAGTTCATGAAACTTATGTATTGCATTACATTTTAAAGCATTCATTTAAGTAAATGTTAACTCTGAAATTAAACCACATTGGGATAATTCTTTTCCACATACATTGATTTTTAGCTGATAATTCATTAAGACTGTTGGAGGGCACGATCTAGTCCCAGACCCGAAATTCCGTGTTAAGTACAACACATTGGAAACTTCCAAAAAGGACCAGAAAATGCATTGATGCTTGCACAGAAACTATCTTGCTGTTATTTTCTCTTCATTCACCTTAATGTTATTTTCACTTCATTCACCTCAAAGCTGTTTCACCGCATTCACCCCAATTTTTTTTATTTTTTTACTTCATTCACGGGGCCTCAGGTGGCAAAGTGGTCTAAAACGTTCGATTTACCGATCACCGCTAATTCATACATGTCGTCCACGTGGGTTCCAGACTCAAGTTTGGCCAAAGCGGGAATGTGAGAAAGCCTGCCAGTTGCTTCCCTGTAGCTCAGTGGTTCTTATTCTGGTTTTCCCAGGATCTTCCACCCCACTTATACTTTCAGCCATGTATAATCTATCTTGCGCAGCGATGTGGTGTTACACTCAAAACAACAACAACATCATCACTTCATTTACCTCAATGTTGTTTTCACTTCGTTCAGCACAATGTTGTTTTCACTTCATTCAGATAAATGTTGTTTACACTTCATTCACCTAAATGCTATTTTCACTTAATTTGTCTCAATGTGTTTTCACTTCATTCACTTCAACGTTGTTTTCACTTCATTCAACTGAATGTGTTTTCACTTCCTTCGTCTAAATGTGTCTTCACTTCATTCGCCTCAATGTTGTTTACACTTCATTCACCACAATGCTATTTTAACTTCATTCGTCTCCATGTTGTTTTCAGTTCATTCACTTCAATGTTGTTTTCACTTAATTCACCTCAATGTGTTTTCACTGTGTTCACTTCAACGTTGTTTTCACTTCATTCACCTCACTGTGTTTTCACCTCAATGTTATTTTCACTTAATTCACCTCAATGTTTTCACTTCATTCGTCTCAATGTGTTATCACTTCATTCACTTAAATGCTGCTTACACTTCATTCACCTCAATGTTGTTTTCACTTCATTCTGAACCTCTCCGTTGGTCTAGTGGTTAGAACGTCAGCCTCGGATGCGGGAGTTCGCTGGTTCGAACCCCGGCCGAGTCATACCAAAGACTTATAAATATGGTACTAACAGCTGCCTTGCTAGACGCTCAGCATTAAGAGGTCAGTGTTAGGAGTGATCGGCCTGGTGTCAGGATAATGTGACTGGGTGGGACATCGTACTACATGTCTGCGGCACGATGCCCCAATGCTAGACATCACCATAAACTGCCACACTGCAGACATCGTAGCGATATAAGTGGAAAATTGTTAAAGCTACGTTGAGAATCCAAATCACATCACACACACACACACACACACACACACACACACACAGAGACTTCATTCACCTCAGTGTGTTTTCATTTCATTAACTTCAATGCTCAGTATATGTTTGCAAGGTTTTCTGAACTTGAGTCGTGACGAGCACTTGCAGGAAACTTTTTTCCTGTAATGAGAAATCACGAATTGCTCTTCCCTTTTATCTAATCCCACTGAGAATTCAGTGTAAATTTTTTGACATGATAATGACACCCCCACCCACTCATATATATATATATATATATATATATATATATATATATATATATATATATATATATATATATATATATATATATATATAAGAATATCTATCTATAAAGTGGGATGACAGATATCTCTATAGACTGGTAAATGAGTAAATGAGACACGTGTGTATAGTGATTTAGTGCCTAGAACCTCAAATCCATACTTTGAATTTAATTAGATTACATCCAGCCGAACGTATAATTAATCTTATTGCAAATGAACTAAATTTATTTTCGGAAAAAAAATATTTTAATATAAGTGTTTAGTTCCAGTATCACAAACTAGACCTTTGTGTTCTCGATATGTCGTGTACTTCTCAATTAACAGTTTTATGCTGCTGTGCATCATGTCCTCGCTGTACATGAGGACGATCAAAGCAGGCTTCAAATTATATAAGATTAAATATCAGTGGCGTCACTAGGGTTGGTGTCACCCAGTGCGGTAACTCATGGTGTCACCTCCATGGACCTCCTTCCTGCACAAAATTCAAACGTTTTATAGACAGTCATGTGTGGTAACTCATGGTGTCACCTCCATGGACCCCCTTCCTGCAAAAAATTCAAAACTTTATTGACATTCATTTTGGTGTCACCCCCTCTGATTGTGTCACCCGGTGCGGTCCGCACCCCCCCGTACCACCCTGCTAATGATGCCACTGTTAAACATTCTATAAGATGAAGACATTTTCCATTACCACCGAATAAAATGCGCCATCTTGAGTGTTGCACACTGAATTGACAAAAAAAAAAGGGTATTGTTTATTCATTTATGTAGCTAGCTAGCTAGCCGGAAATGTACACTTACACGAACTTTGATCATCTGCCAAAGTATTTATAGGCGTGTGTGTGTGTGTGTGTGTGTGCGCGTGCGTGCGTGCGTGCGTGCGCGCGCGCGCGTGTGTGTGTGTGTGTGTGTGATTTGGGATTATTAGCGGCCTTTAAAAAGTTTCAGTCATATCACTAAGATATCTGCAGTGTGGCAGTTTATAGTCATGTGTAGCACTGGGGCATCATGCCGCAGATATGTAACATCATGTTCCACCCAGTCACATTATCCTGACACCATGCAGACTAGTCGTAACACTAACCTCTTAATGCTGAGCGCCAAGTGAGGCAGTTTCTAGTACCATTTTTATCTGTCTTTGGTCTGGTTCGGCCGGGGTTTGAACCCGCGACCTCACGCATCCGTGGGGGACGCTCTAACCACTAGGCCACCGGTAGAGAATAATCATCCAACTGATCGTTCACGTTATGACCAGTGGATAAGATTAAATTTATAGATAAAATGATGGGTGAGTATCCCATGGATAGCTACACAAACTGAACAGTTGATAAGTCAATTATTTATGAGCTCATTAATTTTGGATGATCTTCGTTTTTTGATTTATTGGGAATACAACCCATTGCTTTGATGCTTTTATACAATGATTGACAGATCAACAGATCACATCTTTGATGTATATGTCTACTTTTAATAGACTGACCGTCTGTCTGTTTCATTGACTGACTGACAGAAAGTCAGACAAACAGACTGAGTGAAAGACATTCAGACGGATATATGATCGATTGATTGATTTATTACAGCAGGAGATGCGATTTCAGGATCAGGATTTGGCACGCCAGCTGTTGTCCATTCGTCACGAAATCCATCAGCTAAAGTTACAGCGGAGCTGTGAGGAACACAAGCAAATGTTAGACAACATAACACACGACCTTCAAGAAGCCCGCGAACTTGATGGAGTATGTGACGTCCCCCTCCCAGACTCTGTAAACGAGTGCCCTCTTCGACAGATTGGAATCACCAGAATGAACCTCAGCGCTAGGAGATTCTCGACATGTTAACTAAAACATTCCTGGAGTTTCGCAATCTCAAAATTTGGTCCCTGCCCTTATAGTCATGACTATTGGTTTCATCACCCGACTGTATGACATTATTGAATACAAAATGTCAACACTTGTATAGTCATCACTTACAATTAATTGGCAACTAACTTCGAACGCCAGTATCTTCAAACGTCAAAGCCAGTGTACTAACTTTTTAATCCTTGCATTGGGACCTAAAATGAAGGCCACCTTGTTATAAAGGACCTCTTTATTGAGAGTCATATATTCCTTGTATAGTATTAGTCAATTGTTTGTGTTACTATTGACAAATAAGGGTAGATTATATTCGCCAAAAAGCGGCTACATTCAATACCTGACTTAATTATTTTACCGCAGAAACCGTACATCTAAAAGTTTGTGGAGGAAGTATTTAAACATAGTTCTGCGAAATGAGATGATTTATGATAAAACTAGGAACACGCAAGCACCTCCGTTTCCTAAATTAAGGCAGGAAACTCGAATTGAACCCTAAACCTACATCAACATATATTAATTTTGAATCGAATACTAGTCTGTACAAATTTATATTCAATTGAAAAATAGGAAACAGCTAAAGACTTAAGTAAACGATTTTCCTGTAAAGAAAAAATTCTGTGTATCTGTTCCCTAACTCAAGCGAAGTTAAAGTACTATAGCAGAGATGTATAAGATGAATGTTTAAAAATATCTGAAAATATGGGACATGTTCGTCGGGTGATCGAGGTAACGATCTGGTAATGTTCTTAGTTCTAAGACTTTTTCAAAGAATTATCAAGGGGTTTTTTGTCCATATTGCAAAAACACTATTAAGACATTTGCCTGAAAGCTATCACCACACAAAAGTCATGAAATGACATTCATGTGCGTTGTCAGCCGATTTTTCGACTATAGACCTGCCTGTACGTTCTGAATGAAAAAAGTCGTCTCCTTCAGCGTACTGCCCTCTAAACCCGTTGGAGACACAATACATAAAATACTGTTGGCAGTATTTTAATGAAACTTTTCGAAATACATAGATTTCAGACTGATTTTTTTTTTTTTAATAGAAAAATAAATCTTTTATATGTGAACTCTATGAAGAGCGATTATGACTATCGGACGAGAACAGGATATTTGTAGCGTGGAATGGCCACATATTTTGTATGCGTTTTAACGACAATTTAACACGTTATTGACTGTATAATGCAAAGGAAATATGTGTTTAGTGCCTCTCCAAAATACACAGCGAGGCGGCCAAACAGGGACTGTCTGGGAGAATATCGCACTCGCAACCCTTGGGTTATGAGCTCTACAAAAACGCTACCGCCGCTCCCAGCGTTATGATGAATCACCAGAAAAAAAATATGAAATTTTCTAAAGGAATCGATTTTATTTGTTGTTGTTGTTGTTTTAAATTCTACCACGCATTTTAATTATTTATAATTGTCATCTTTATCTCTCGTACCGTTAGAAGAAATTTTACCTCTCTACCTGTTACAGTTATTTTACCTCTCTACCTTTACAGTTATTTTACCTCTCTACCTGTTACAGTTTATCTTTAAAAGATCATCATATTTGCATTTATTTGGAACCGTTTATCTTCTTATTTATTTATTGCTTTGATTGTTAATACTCTTTACATTTTCATAGAAATTACCTTTCAATCAGCGTCTTATAGCCAATATCGTGTTGACGTGCCGGCAAAGCATATGTATCACACACACCGTTTCTGTGCGTTTATATATATATATATATATATATATATATATATATATATATATATATATATATATATATATATATATATATTACAAAGTATATAAAAGGATGTACATTAACAGAGTTCAAGTCAATGAAATTTAAGGAAACAACAAACAACCAACTATTAAATTTTCATATATCGATTAAGTTTTTAAAAATGGACGATCTATAGAGCATTTGTTCTTCTTTTGTGTTATTTTTAAATCTCAGCTTCTTAATGTGTACGAATATGGGTTTACTACAGTAATTAAATTTAGATGTGATGTGATGTGATTATGATTTTTAACGTAGCTTTAACAATTTTTCAGTCATATCGCTACGATGTCTGCAGTGTGGCAGTTTATAGTGATGTCTAGCACTGGGGCATCATGCCGCAGACATGTAGCATGATGTCCCACCCAGTCACATTATCCTGACACCAGGCCGACCAGTCCTAACACTAACCTCTTAATGCTGAGCGCCAAGCGAGGCAGCTGTTAGTTTAAATTTAGAGATTCGTTTACTACAAAATGCGAAGAAATCATGTTCACCCTTTCTAATATATCTGTGCATTGGTTTCTGTAATTCAGAATATATCAACAAGTGTATCTCTGACATCTTGGATAATTTATGCTCATTAGATCGCATTAAGATAGATGCTTTTTGTTTGGTCAAATTCTTAACTTCACGTCCCTTAATTTTTTGTTATCGTATGCTCCATAACACATGTCCAGTATAATGGGATGTAAGATATCATCCTCAGCTGCTTTTAGGATACCTATTAGCAAGTTAATGACAACGATGACACTGGTAAGATGTTACTAGACGACTCTGCAGACAAGAAATTAAAGTCGACGATGGCATTGGAACGATGTTAGCATACTGCTTTAGAGACTGTTTTATCTTTACTGGCAAGATGTTAACAGACGGCTTTACAAATTGGTTTATCTTTACTCTCTAGTATATCTAGACTAAGAGAGTCCATCAAAAATTGCCGAGCATTCTGATTTCAATTGTCGGGTCCCTTGTACATTTTGTTCGACCTGATTTTGACCCCTGACGCGAGCTAGCCACCTACAGTGTGCGAGAAAAGCTCAAGAACATCTTCGCAACAGATTCTCATTACGTTTAAAAAATGTGTACCTTTAACGTTTCACAGTACATGTAGAAATTTCGAACATTTACAGTTTCTCAGCACTGGTAGAAATTTCAAAGATTCCCAGAACAAGTATACACAGGCCCGGCCCTAGGGCGAGACGAACGAGTCAACCGCCTTGGGCCCCGCGCTTCTCCGCAATGCAATTATTTTGCTTGGGGTTCCGCTCTCATCGCTTGCTGCCTTGGGCCCCGCACATCCTAGGGCCGGGCCTGAGTATACATTTCGTACCTTTACAAACTCCCAATACAGGTAAAATTTTCGAACCTTTAAAGGTATTTTCGGAAGGAATAATATAAAGCAGAGACACGACCTCCAGTAGTAAAGTAGGTGTATTAATTGTAAATAAACAAGAAACATAAATAGCAACATGGGTATGCATGTGTATCTAAGATAAATTTAATGAACAGAGAAACCCGAATTTTAAATTCTTTGCTACGGGTTCTTTACATATGGTCAGCATGTGATGCTGTTAGTCACATCGTACATTTACGTTGTGAATAACGAATCCTCGTTAATATCACATTCCTTTTTTCCCTTTGCTTACTTCATGCTCAGTCATATTTGTAATTGATTTACAAAGCATTTCTTTCTTTTAATCCCCAGTTTCATTTCATTATTGCTTTATAATTATTTACAATCATGTTTACATTGCTAGCTTTGACTCGTATAAGCATTATAAATTGTCTAGTCACGGTGTTCACTCTCCTCTCTATACCTAAATGTGTAAGTATTGTCAATATAAAGCAATACACATCATCGATGGACACTAATCTAACTCAATATGGTCTTGTACAAAATGTTTATGTTTAATCTGTCATCGATTTCCTTCAGTTCAGAAATCAACTATCAAGAACGTTAGCGATTCTAAGCAAAGGTTTATTTATAAATGTAAAGGGTAAACAAATAATGGTAAAAACCCCAAGGACGCCTCAAATTCAAACAAAACAAGACAAAACAAGTTTAGAGGATAACATGAAGTAGTTCACTGTGAACAAGTTTAATATTTGAACCTTCAATGTTGCACATATCTGCCATTCGAAGAGCAATACGTACTACCTATTTCTAAAGAGAACAAAGGGGTTTCCACATGTTATCATAAAGGAGATAATTGTTACATAATTAGCAGTACTATAGGATAACTGCAAAACAAACGACTCCAGTAAATTGCAACGTGAGTGCATGGATGTGCAGCTGTGTGTTCTGTAGCTCCTTTTAGGAACACATGGGCAAATGTTACACTCTTTAAATCCAAATTTTTTTCTTCAATCGTCCAATAAAAAGTTCTATTGTTGGTGTTTAAGAATCATTACCAGTGCCTCCGTACCGACATTGCTTCAGTTTTACCATAAATCTCGTGAAACACGTTCAAAGTCCGCTAAGATATTACCGACTCGCATATGTTTACGGTTTACTTCTATATAAATTAACTTGGAACGTCTGATGAATGTATAAATTACTAGGCTAACGTGCCACTAGCATTGTTGTCTTCATTTATCTTCTTTTTTTCCCCTAGAATTCTCTTCACTGTTTTCTAAAATAAGAGGCACCAATACTAAAATTTATATAATTTTTATAGGCAGGCATATAAGATGTAACATTGTTTATGAACATATTATTTCAGTAACGATTAAGTTGACCATTTCTGCACACACACACACACACACACACACACACACACACACACACACACACATGCATTTGCCTGAAATA
The DNA here is from genome assembly GCA_016617855.1 of Megalonaias nervosa. Lineage (NCBI taxonomy): Eukaryota > Metazoa > Mollusca > Bivalvia > Unionida > Unionidae > Megalonaias > Megalonaias nervosa. Next base: position 13,672 of record JAECUM010018666.1, on the reverse strand, counting down.
TAGTTCCAGTCGGATGGATAAATATTAGCATTCAGACAATACACTCCAGTTCCAGTTCAAAAGCCTGCTTTTTTTTAGGCCAGACATGCCCATCAGAGAATTAGGGAATTTCTTACCTTTAGAGACATAAAATTATATTCTAATGGTGAAAATTGTGGTTTGCTTTGATCCTATGCTTACAAGGAAGTAGACAAGAAGGCTACTAGGTTCTTTCAACACAAAGATGACGACATGCGGTAGGTTACACCAATATAACCAGTTAGTTTTCAAGATACGTAAATCATTGTTTACGAAATTGAATACTATGCATTCATTGTCATCACTTGATCAAGAAGTGAGCATGTTAGTGATCGTTCAATGTTTCGAAATGTTAGAAAAATGATTTGCTAAATTCTCCAAATTGTTAATGTTTTATTTATTTCTTAATTTACTTCAGATCGTATAGTTAGCGAGAGTAAGTGTCCCATGCTTCAACATTTATAAGAATACATCTGGTTTGCTCTGGTATCCTAATGGGTACAGAGAGAAAGGTATTTCAGAGCTTTCCCATGTATGAATTGATGTTTTTGCTGTCTAGACATACAAGTCAATTATTCTGAAGCATGACTGCTTTACAGACAATTGAATAAGATGACACCTAAATACGTACCTGCGCCCTGCGTTTTTAATGTGACACGTATTAAAAAAAATCACGATGACATTACCCCATTGATGTACATTAAAACAAAATAAAACTTTGCTGTAATTTGAAAGCAAAATGTTCATGTGACGATCTTTAAAGTTTTATGACAATGACGAGTAGGGTCAACTAAGGATTAATGCAGAGTTAATACCACATATCAGACTATATGTTTTATGTGTAACAAGATCAATCTCTTGACCGAGCGTTGGAATAATAAACCTATACATGTATGCATGTGTTTTTATTTTGTTGGTTTTAATGGTAGTTTGAAACATTTTATTGGTTTTACGATGCCGAGAAAATGACAAACAAGTGCATCTCCTAAAGACGCATTAGCCTGGGCGAATATTGAACCCGCGACCCTTGCATTACAAGTCTGACACTCTACCAACTGGGCTACCATGGCTTCATTGTCTGTCTGTATGTATGTATGTATGTATGTTTGTATGTATTATTATCAAAATAAAACACCGTACCATTTAAAAAGAGCAAATTAATCAAAATGAAGTGTTGTCTCCATATGCAACATCATCTCCTGACTCCAATACCCAAAGCCCAAAATTTTCAAATAAAAAACAAGGAAATTAATTTATATGAGTATTTTGTTACGTTGATATAATTCTGCAAAATTTTATGAATGTGATAACTTCAAGGCTTAGTTCGAAGGTCAAATATGCCTATGGTATGACTCAGCTATGAACAGCCTTTCATGACAATGTTAGTGATAATGGTTACATTAGAACCAAAATGTACACTGGCCCCCGGGCTGTCAATAATCCAAATAATCTGAAACCTAATCCTTGTGTTTATGCATCGATTTTAAAATTATATATATCTTCGAAATTATTAGGAGGGTTTGCCTATACTGGTTTGACAACAGTTCCCAGTAAACACAGAAATCAAAGTATCAAAATATATAAAGTATCACAATAACAAATCTCTGTACGTATTTCACTTTAAAGCGATCAGAACTGGTAAATGTTTAAATCATTAACCCATGGCGTCACATTTGTGCGTCAGGAGGTAGTACACTACTTCGGAACTAAGTAGCGTCAAGGTCATTTAAGATACACCAAAATGGGTGATAGTATAGAAAAGTAGACAGACGTAACTCTACAAAGATACTAAATAATCTGGACGTTCTACTCGCATTACAAAATACCGAGGGAAAAACTTATTTTTGAGACCAGATTTTTTTTGCACCAAACATTCGCCTGTTGTCTAAATTGGATTTTGTGTCCGGATTTTAGACTTTTTGGCCTCAGATTGAAACAGACCAGTCTAATCTGCACACAGACAGGCGAACCTTTACAAAAGTAGGATAAGTTGGGGATATCAAGTAAAAAGTGGCCAGGACGTTTGGAAAATACTCGTGGCTGTCTAATGTACCACCTGTGGGCACGACGAAAAGATATATATATATATATATATATATATATATATATATATATATATATATATATATATTGAACATTTCCTATTACGGATGAATATATGAAAACATACCGGCCATCAACGGTGATTAAGTTATGACTCGATGCCATTCACATCAAGAACATGAACTTATGAAGATGTACTTAACAGTGAAGGTTCAAAAGTCGTCCCTTTCAATAACATAAGGGATGATCTTATATTATACATTTCCTTCACGACTACTGAAGGACTGCCAGTGCAGATACAAGTTTGAGCAGGAACCCTTAGCGTTTCAGACAATAATGTGTCGGTACTAATGTTTCCACTAGCTTTTACAGAGTCAGCTAAAATACTCAACTCAGCTTTGTAGTACACGCGCCATTAACTATTTGCATATTTTAGTACAAAAACATCACTCTACTTGGTCTCTTTTGCGTGATCAATAAACAACATGGTTAAATATTAGCATTGTTCCACGTTAAGAAAGACTATATATAGAATTATATAAGAATCATCTTCATATATGAATCTACCTGCAAGTAAAACGGAACTATACTAAACGAGAAAACTTGTCATCATTTACTATCTGCAGCATATATAATTCCCCAAGCCTGTCAATTCAGGTAAGATATGACTATTACGCGTTCAGTCGTACAGTCAATTATAATTTTAATAGCATTTGTTATAACGGAAATTTAGGAAAGCATCTGAAAGATTTGCGCAAAGCAAACGGTTATGTCAAACACAGATGATGGGAAGACAACGAACATTTACAATTATTATATATATCTACAGCTAAAAGATCGCTGTCGCTATATACCTTTATTTGGGGAAAACCACGGACAGAAAACATGCATAAAGTGAGTAGTACTGGTCTTAGCAAACGCGGGGCCCGATTTGGATCATTGTTTGATTTATGCGCTCGGCCCCCTGTGAGCACGGCATTTCGAAATAAACTTTTAAACAAGTTTTATAAGATATTGGGCTTAAACGTTTCTTCCATCGATTTAAAATTACTTTGTCTCTATAAATATTTTCTTTAAAAATTACTAACGCGTGGGACCTCTATGAGCGCGGGGCCTGATTTGATCCAAATTGATCCATTCGGCCTAATGCTGGCCCTGGAAGTGAGCTCGTACCACCGGCACATGCACTTGCTGCAGTAACTGGATCAACCAAACGAATAAAACTATGTTGCAATTGCCTGATATAGATAAAACATATACCATGGTTATAACAGTACATGGCAGGATGACATATGCTATAATTAGATTAAAATAAAAGACAGTGTCAACTTTGTACACACAATGCCATCACAATAACGACGTATGACTTCCATCATTGCGAAAATTATGTGACAAGTGTCTTCAGGGATTGTCCCTATCAGTTCCAGATAAAACACACCGTTGTCTCCAAAGAATGCGTATGATTCGTTTATATATGATCGTTTCTAGTATATTGATGGAATATTGTAATAGATATGTTGGTGGGCGTGTTTCTGATAAAAGACGCCATTTTTGTGCAAAAGGAATACATAGTTCAGCTGTATATGATCATTATTTAAATTTTTAATAAATATTGCCGTATACTTGGTTAAGCGCCTCGGCAGAACCTCCACAGCATACGGTATGGAGATTAGCGCCGAAAAAAACAAACTGATGACAAACACCACCAATGGCATCAATGCAGAAATAAAGGCCAGTGGACAGAAGCTGGAAACAGTCACAAGCTTCAAGTACTTGGTATCAATGATCACAGAGGAGAGCTCCAAACCAGAAATACTTTGCAGGATTGCCCAGACAACAGCAGCAATAACAAGGTTGAGACCAATATGGAAAGACACCAACAAAACGCAAACTGAAGTGGTACGTTCATGTCTCAAGATCATCCGGAATGGCAAAAACAATTTTGCATGGCACAGTGCGGGCATGCAGAAGAAGGGGCAATCAGAAAAAGAGGTGGTAAGACAACATTAAGGAGTGGACAGGCATGGGATTTGGAGATTCCCAAAGGGAAGCATAGAACAGGGAAAGATGGAGAGAATTGGTTCTAATGTCAATTGTGGTGCCCCAACGACCTCCCGGGTTACGGGGTTGATGACGATGATGATGTTGCTGATTGTCGTAGATACAAGAAAGCCGTCTCGATTGGTGGACGTATCTAAAGATCAGAATAAACTAGGAAATCTATGATTCAATGTTCAGTCTTCAGATACAAACCATTATAGATACTCCACATGCAAATTCTTTCGTCTTGGTGCTATTTGCATTGTTTACAACACATGTGACATATATGGTTTGATAGTTCTCATCAGGTGTGGTGTATCATCAAATTAATTACGTGTGTTTCCTGAGTGCAAAAATATTGTAGGTATCTCCCATACTACAGCCTTCTGGGTGTAAAAAGACTGCAAGTACCTTCAGTTCTACAGTCATCCTTTAAAAACAAAAATCCAGACAGTAATTATGCCAGAGTTACTGAAATAAGACACAATGAATCCTTTAGAAAGAGCTTATAATACTTCTTAATCTAGCATTGATATACACCGCAGTTAGCGATGGATCTGAAAACAAACACTGACATAATATGCACTGTACCATACTGACAAAAGGATCCTCATGACTGTACTTATCGATGGTATGGTCATTTCTCCACCTGTTTTTACACTAATGTCAGATAAATTATCTTCGAAGCTCATTGCCTGTAACATCTGATTAAGATATCGGTGAAAATGTCTTTAAGTGAGAATGTCAGTTCATTTCATACATAGTGACGTGATCTTGCTAATTAAATTAAAAATAAAAGAAAATGGTTGGTGCCAGAGTTATACACGCCTCTCTCTCTCTCTCTCTCTCTCTCTCTCTCTCTCTCTCTCATTAATGTGCATCTTAATAGTCCGTAGTCTGCAGAGAGGTAATACTTTACAGCAGTTGTAATAACACCTTAGCATTGCTGAAGTATATATACGGTGTGCTGCATCAAAAAAGCTTATATCCATAGTCTATTCAGAGCAACGTGTGTGCTCAGAATAATTACGTAACTCGTACAGACAAGAAAGACAACAGGCCTAATCCCAACGAAATGATAAAACGTAAAAGTGAATGATACATCCTTATTTATCTCATCTAGTTTCACGCTATGAAAATGTTTGAAGTCCATAAAGAAGGTCCCAAGATACCATTAATTTATATGCTATATACTTGGTGGGTTTGGAGGAAATGTACCATATAATCAATTTAACATACCTTTCTTTATCACCAACAGCTGCCCGATGGTATGTATTAAATGCACTGAAATTTTTACCATATTTTTCCAAACAAAATAACTGAATCTGATCAATTCGAAAAAAGTGCCCCCTTACACGGGTTTAGAAATTTGATAAGCAGAAGTACACATAGTGTGTGTGTGTGTGTGTGTGTGTGTGTGTGTGTGTGCAACATACATTATGGTATGGTTTAGTGTTGAACATGCACACAAATGCTTATCACATAAACATATAACCTTCATAGATAATCAAAAGTAGACAGATAAGATAAATATGTATATAGGTTTCTTTCGCAGCTACACATCGCGATTTCAAAATCCCTCTACGGCAGTAATGGGTTAAGTAACAGGTTAAGTGCCCATTTGCGCCAATACACAAGCGGTTGATCACTTTGTATGGGAGGAATCTGGAAAGAAATTATTTACTCGCCTATCGTAATTGCAAAGTCATGATAATTTGTGCATTCAGATTTCTTTTAGAAGAGAGGAACATGCCAACATTAGTTTAATTCTAGTTAATGACCCACACAATACGGTACATGACAGCAAATTTAATCTTTATCTTTCTTACGCTTTGTAAATATTTTGGCAAATTATAAATTCATTCAGTTAAAGATACTGTCAGCTTGACAGTCCTCTCTTCACTGCTATGGGTCGGATTGTGAGATACAGAGATCGGCAGGAAACCTGCATATATTTTCATGTAGAAGTCTTGCAATTAGAACGGTAACAAATTTCGTTATACCAAACTATATGTATATCATACATTAGAACGGTAACGGTTTTCATTATGCCAAACTACACGTATCTTGAATTGCATACCCTTATTGTTTGATAACTGGTTCTCCAAATTTCAGGTTTTTGTAGAGCTTGGTGGTTTTATCTGTTTTGTTTTGTTTTCAATAAATAAACGCACATAGATGGCGGAATTAAAATGTTCTATGTGCTTTAAAGAAATATCAACATTGAAATATCAGCCGATTGATGGATCTCTACCTATCGTAAAACTCACCTCTTATTAAAGTTATGTTCACATATGTGGTCGCTGATCCGTGTTCTTCTCCCCTGGTTTCTCCCAAAATAAAAGTTTCCGCACCACCATCCAACTGTGTCTGCACAAGTATATAATGTAGATTATTAGAAAGTGTTTTACGGTCATATTTTATTCACACATATTTGAAATAATTGATTATTTTTCCTAACCAATGTACAATTGACATAAAAGTCATTTGTACGGAGCTTGCGGTTAGATAAATATAGATGACATCCAAGCTTTTAGACAGATACCAAAAAGAAAATAGAAATTTCAAGTTCATTAACCTAGAAATGCCAAAATCATTTTGCTGATGACATGTCACTTTTACATCGTCTACTTTACAAGTTGCTGTTCAGAGATGCCATTAATTGCCGTAAAGTCCCTTTAAGCCACGTTACTGCCATTAATTCGGCACTTAGTGCACTGAGGACACATTAATTGCCTTAGCGTTCCTTCAGGCACTGTAATCCCATTTATTCAGCACTCAGTGTGTTGATGTGCCATTATAGAATGATACGTTTTCTCTTAATGCGTTAAAGGTAACAGATGAATGTAAAGAAAAACAAGACAAATATTGGCACGGACATTTACACCTAGAGATATTGTTGACGAGGAATCCTTGTTTTTTTTTATATGCGTTTGCTGATCTGTTTAGTTTAGATATACGAAGGCTAAACGAGAATCCTGTTATGTCCGCATTTAGATAAGCTTCTATAATTAAATTCGCAAGAAACTGTTGAATGAATTTATACAGACATTCGACCAAACGTCAGCTAGAATCCCTTATACATTCAACACCATTTAGACAAGCCTTTGACAATGAATCAGAAAAAATGCCTGATACACTTTACACCAGATAATCTCACGTATGTACTTAACACGATTTAGGTAGATCCTTGACAAGACGTCAGATAAACCCCTTTATATACTTAACACCTTTAGATATAACTTTGACATGATGTCAGCTAAATCCTCTTATTCACTTAACACCATTAGGCAGAACTTAGACAAGACGTCAGCTAAACTCACTTTTACACTTAACACGAGTTAGCTACAACTTTTGTCAAGACGTCTGCTAAACTCCCTTATACGCTTAAGACGATTTAGGTAGAACTTTGTCAAGACGTCAGCTAAATCCCTTTTAAACTTAAGACGATTTAGGTAGAACTTTGTGAAGACGTCAGCTAAATCCCTTTTACACTTAAGACGATTTAGGTAGAACTTTGACAAGACTTCAGCTAAACTCCCTTATACACTCAATACCCTTCCCATTTTGTCTTAAAATAAAATTCCATCATATCATGGTGAGAGAAATTCCACGAAACGAGGTGTTATTATATATATATATATATATATATATATATATATATATATATATATATATATATATATATATACCAGAAGAACTATATGCAACATTTATGTGCTGTTGCAATAGAGGTCATTATAATCATCCATGGTGATGACATTATTAACTAATTGTTTGTTTTCTCAAAGTGACGTATGTTGTTCTTAAATTCAGTTTCAGTATTGTATGTTAATTTAACATACCTAACTCTAAAAGTGCTAACTAAGGCAAGATACAGGTGGCAAGGTAATTCATGGTACTAAAATATCTACTGGGTTCATGCCGACTAATTATTTCCGGTATCTACAATGTTGCGCTGTTGACTTATTGATTCTTCAGAAAACTACCAAACAAAAAATGTTGGATGTTATTTTGGCAAGATTGGAGATTTATTTCTCTCCAAGTTCCGCGTCTTCTATAAGCTGATGCTAGCATATGTGGGCGTGATAGTAACGAAGGAGAACAGTTTCTTTTTTTGCCAAAGTTTTATTGACATGAAGAATCTGAAATCTATATGAGATACATAAAATATATATAGGAACATTATTGCAAACACTGTTCGTTAAGACAAGCAACGCAGGAAATTCTAAACAAGCATTTAGTATCACTGTTAAAAGAAAGATAAAGCTAAGGAAAGAATGAAGAAAAAAGGAATATATTACTGATAGACATATTTTCAATAGCAAATGATAATGTGCATATTTTTAAAATTCCAAATGATGTTTGTGACAACGCGTACTTGTATGCATTTTATGGTGTCACTGAAAACGTCTTTGTCACCTATAATAAAATATAATATATTGTATCTGCATGCAACATACAGAGAGCAGAGTTCTTTTAGAATAATGTTATTTCTTTGCGAAATCTATTAGGAACCAAAATTATATTAAATATTTTCAACTGCAGCCATCTACGGTTGAGACGGTTTTGTAGTATTTTTGTCGCACTTACTCTCCGTTCTACTGCTGATCCAAACCCCCTTGTTTTCCTCTTCCACACTTATACTAAAGTCAAACATTTTCAAATAGTGATATAAAAGCTATACCACGTAGGTTTATCACCTTATGATATACCTATAATTATTCCTTCTTTCTATGTGGAAGTTAATTCCTTAAGTTCATAAACACAGCCCTCTCTAGAAACGGTCCAATATTCTTTCAAAAAACTTTCATAAAATTTTATGGTGAATCCCTCAGAACCTGAACTTTTTCAATAGGCACGTTTTGTTCAATATTCGCAGCTTCTATATATTCTATATAGGACCATTTGAGTAGTGTTTCTTAAATCATTCAATACTGGGATGTCCGAATAATTATGCAGCATATTTACATAGCATTTAGAGATCGACAGAACTACCTTCACGATTGATGTTCATTCAAAATACTTGTCCTTCATCTAAAATTTCTTTCTGACTCTCTGTTAAAGAACCATTGTTTTTAACAAAAGGTGACATGATTTTACTTATTCAGTTTCCATTCTCTAAGTTACAGAAGTATTTAGTCTCGTTCTTCAATCCATAAATAATATATATAATCCGCACACTATCTATCGTTTTGTTTCTAATATCTTTTGACACATTCTTACTAAATAAAGTTTTGGTCATTTATTCAAGTCGTTTCTCTCTCCTAACCTGCATATATCTGCATTTTGTTGCTTTTTCTCTGGATCTTACATCTGGTTGTTCTAAAGGATTTATATGGAATTGATTTCCTCTCATTTGTATAAGCATTTACAAGAAAAGTGGATAATTTATAACAGGTTTGGAGTAGGGCATAGGAATATTCTCAAAAATATTTAATTTTTCAGCACATACATACTGAAGTTAAACTTTTAAGGTGGCTTTTTTTACCCCTTTTCAAATATACAGGGTCTGTTAATAATGGATTATTAAATTTATAGAATGTTTGCCCTTTGACTTCCTTTCTGGACAACAATCTTCGCTTTTACAAGAGAATTACCAGTTTTGTATCCTGGTTCAACATTTCCATTTCCAAGAATTGTGAGTGCATTTTGGGACACAATAAAGACATCAAGTCTTATTTTACTGGGTTACGTTTCCTCCAAGTTTACCTATAGATCCCCGTATTCTGCATACATCTACTTAAGTATGTTATATACTTATATCTAGAACAACTTCTAATGTTCTTGGGTTGTTTACATTACTATAATTTAAACTATCTATATTTGAATCCATCACATGAATGAAATCCCCCAATTTATTACCCGTATTATCAGGTTTTATTTTCGTGAAGGTGGATTGAAAGTTATTATTCAATAATATAATTTCATCTTTTGAATTAGTAGAATATTAACAACAACAAAAAAGACCATTCAGATCCCCAGATACCGATATTAAAATTTCCTAGCGTTTAATGAAGTGGGTGTCTTGAAGAAAGCATACTAATTACAGGTTATTCATGAGACAATTAAATACATCTTTCCTTTTCTTGAGATCACCCAACCCCTAACGATTTAAATTAGCAATATTTATTGACTAGGACATAAAGAAATTTTATAACATTTGTATTATATGTGTGTGCAGAGACCATAACAAACTTTATAAGGCTGAGTTTTGTACAAAAATCGTGTCATATGGTGACGTTTAACAATAATGCTGCATGTTGAACAAACACTATCCAGAATACTGTTACTATGGTTGATGGTGATAAACATCAAACAAGATTGAGGTGTGACATTGAATGTTAGTGATGTTGTATAGCAAACAATACTGAGACGTGTCATAACATGATGCTGATGTGGTATATCAACATTGATTGAGGCGTGTCATAACATGATAACAGCCAAGACACACAAAATGGAACCTAACATGATACTGGAAGAAATAGTATAAGAGTTTTAATCACGGTGGAGCTGGTTTTCATTTATATGCTATAAGTTGTTGGATGTAGTGCTAGTTGGTGGTAGTAGCGGTAAATAGCAATAGGTTTGCTTGTGATAGTGGTGGTATTACCCAGTTGAAAACAAAAATCACGAAATACACAGTACATCATTATCTGACTAATTGCAGTATTGTACTCAACTGGCTGGGTCACATTTCTGCTATCATGTCGGTCCATTAATATTGGTCATAAATCATGAAGATTCAAAAATATTGGATATCCCTAGAAACCCTGACACAAACATTTGTCTAGTGAATTAAGTCGTATGTACCACATAACTATCAAGTAATATCTTATCACAGGGTTGTTATCAAATGTCAGTGATTTATCAAATATTGTCACGCCATTATTATGAATACATACAGTATCGAAATGTCCGACAAAAGGGGAGATACAAGAACGAAACTTAACCAGCAACTGACGTAGACATTTTTAAACTTTAACTGATCTTTTCGAAAATTTATCCCTGACTGATTCCTCTTATTTTTCCGTACTTTACAACCATTTTCCTTTCTTTGCTTTACTCTCTGTGCATGGCCATGGTAGACCAACTAAAACGACATGGTCATGGTAGATCAGCTAAAACGACATGGTCATGGTAGATCAGCTAAAACGACATGGCCATGGTAGACCAACTAAAACGACATGGTCATGGTAGACCAACTAAAACGACATGGTCATGGTAGACCAACTAAAACGACATGGTCATGATAGACCAGCTAAAACGACATGCAACCTTGCACAGCGATTATAATAGGGGTATATTTATCGCCTGTCACCGATTGCATCGTGCATTATTTAAAAGAGCTAAATTTATATTCAAAGAGGTGCACGTCTCTTAAATTAGTTAATTTATATTCAATACTAAATATGTTTAAGTTCATTTGTGTCCGATACAATGATGCAAATAAATGTATGAACACGTGCATTGCTAAAGATATAGTGTATTTTAAGTCTGTATTGTTGAGGCCATAGCATACACAGTGTGTGTGTATATTGCTGAGGAGATCAAGCACACAGTTGGTGTATTGCTGATACCACCGTGTGGCATTGATTTATACATTTCTGAGTATCCAGTCCATCTATGCCTATACATGCATCTTCTCTATCGCAATGCTTACTAAGCATGGTACTTAACCGTCATGGCAGAAATACAAAAAATATGATTAAGTGCCAATATTAAGCACTTTAGACATAATTAAATATACCCATATTTGCGGGGCCCCGAGTGGCCGAGTGGTCTAAAGCGCTTTCCGTTACGGATCACTGCCATCTCACCTCTGTCTGCTTGGGTTCGAGTCTAGGATTCGGCGAATGTGGATATGTGAGAAAGCTTGCCAGTAGCTTCTCGTGGATCGGTGGTTCTTTCCGGGGTTACCCGGTTTCTTCCTCCACCATTAATACTGGCCGCCATGTATAGCCTATCGTGTGCTGGAAAATGGCGTTAAGCCCCACAACAACAACAACAACAACAACCCATATTTGCCATTAACGACTCATACATACAGTAACACTTCATGCAGGATACAATAACATCAATACTACTAAACGATGCAGGACTAAATGTCGTCCACTTTGTTAATTCTTAGAATGCTCTCCCAGAAGAAAATAAATTTCCAATATTTCGACAATTGTACATAGCTAGTCACGCTATCGATATAATTGGTATGTCGTGCAGAAAAGAGCATAAATGCTGCGTACCCGCTTTTTAGAAGCTGTTGCAAAACAACATTCATTAATTGGTAATTTACGCTGTTGACGGATCACTGCCATCTCACCTCTGTCTCGGATTCGGCCAATGTGGTTATGTGAGAAAGCTTGCCAGTAGCTTCTCGTGGGTCAGTGGTTCTTTCCGGGGTTTTCCCGCGTTCTTCCTCCACCATTAATACTGGTCGCTATGTATAGCCTCTCTTGTGCTGAAAAATGGCGTTAAACCCTACAACAACAACAACAACGCTGTTGAAATTCCGCAGTAAGACGATTATTGAGGATTTATGGACATTGAAAATGAGTGTTTTGGAAGCATCATACCGTATTTTGTTGTCACTGAGTGTAATAGAAATTACGTACATGACCAAGGTATGCACATTGTTGAAGCCTTTAAAATAGAAGGAAGATGATGTTAAGGAATGATGTTAAGCCCGCAGCTGAGCTCCCTTGCTCGGTCCCTTTATCCTAAGAGTAGTATGAACGGCATCCAAAGGAAGTTGCCTTTAAGGCATCACTTAAGTCAAAGAAATATGATGTGCCTAATATTTCGCTTGCAATACTCTCAGACGATCAGCAAAATTCAGCCTCCCCAATCTTCACGTTTTTGGCTGGTGTGAGAAACGAAAAAAGATTAGAGAGAGAGGATAGTAGAAAATCTGGAAAATTACTCTCAGTTGGGATTTAGAATGTGTCATCTGATAACATAAGAAAACGTGCTAAGTAATATATACATTCGTAGACCTATTTTATGTTTAATGACATTTGCACAGAAATGGTAGAGTAACAGTCTATCAGATCGTGTAATAACGATACAGTTTCTTCCATACTCACGCGCAGAGCAGCAGAGAGGGTGAACCCTACAACTTTGTAGAGACCTTATTTTTGAAAATTAAGGGTTCCTACGAAGGCTGAAAAAAAGAAGTTTTTGTCTTAATAATGAAAACTTCTTTAATTGACCAGATTTTTTCACAATCTGGTCACATACGTATGTCATTCACCCTCTCTGCTGCTATAAATTAAACAGCCAGTATAGATATTATCAATAATGAGTATTGGAGAACCACACTCAGCTAAATTAGCTCTACTGCTATGATTTTTATCCAAAAATTATATCAAGTCCGTTGCGATATCTTGACCTTGGATCGTGTAAATTTATCGTTACAAAACCAAAGGGAGTAGCTTGTGCTTTTGAAAAGAAATTTTTAAATTTATTCATGTCCATGTCGCCTGAACACCAAGTATAATAAATATTCTGCAGCGTATGATTATCTACGCCATTAAATACAACTAAAACGTTACAATTATCTCTGATTACTTTT
>JAECUM010018665.1:0-39495 GCA_016617855.1 Megalonaias nervosa | reverse complement strand
ATAATCACTCAGGACATTAGCACAGGCTTTAAATGAAGTTCCAAGCTATTACAATAGTATACTTGCCTTATCGGTTCTTAGGAAAATCCATACAGTTTGCAAGAGTCTTTGGCAGTCTGTGGTGTCAAACATGGTTTATAAGGATACACAATCATGGGAATGCTGGAATATAATTACGGAAGGACACGCATTGCACAGCTTTAAAAATTTAAGTGCTCCGGATACAAGTGTGTCCGTACTTGATAAATATGATTTTATCATTTCCGCACGAATTTTCAAATCCAAACTCGATCGTATATATCAATATATAACTGAGGATATGGCTCACATGTATTTGTTCAGAGAAAAAAAAATATTTAAGTAAAATTCACTCCATTAAAATTAAGTGTCTTAAGTCACAACAATTCGGGTAATGTAATCACACATAGAGCACAATTCGATTCACAAATTAGCCATCATATTCACTATACCTCTCTCTCTCTCTCTCTCTCTCTCTCTCTCTCTCTCTCTATATATATATATATATATATATATATATATATATATGTGTGTGTGTGTGTGTGTGTGTGTGTGTGTGTGTGTGTGTGTGTTGCAATTTGTATTTTGTATAAGTCAAACTATCCACATTCACGTTACATAAAAAGTTACATAAGTAATATTATAGTATTCGCACACCCTCCCGTTTGTTTGTACCATCTACCTATTACAAAAGCGAAAAGCATCAAGGATATAAAAAATGCACAAACGTAGTCATTTCATCCATCAATTTATAATATTCTCTCCTGACTGTCACCCAGGATATCCCTAACACGGTCAGCTTATTGGCGTTTCGAACCAAACGAAAGCTTTCGATGTAAACAGGCAGACAAACTGCTCATTGTTATTTCGTGGTTTCTAGAACAGTCCATATCAGTAAAATCTGTGTCATCTGTGTCCAATATTTGCAATGTCTAGTCTTAATATTTCTAACAAAATTTGAATAAATATAAAGGATGAACTCTTGTATTCATGTGCTCAAATAAATATAACCCGAACATTTATGGAATAATATTGAGATTATAAATGAAGCGAACTACATCACATCTTTTGCTACAAAAATATGAACTCGACCATGCAAGTATGGCGACCGTATTACTAAAGAAATTCTTGTTTGATTTGAAGCGACAAAATCGACAATCAGGTTAGAGATTACAATTTGATGAATGAAATGACTAGGTTTTTTTCATTTTTTAATCCTGAATGCTTTTTGGTTTCATAATCGGTGTGTGTGTGGGAGGGGTACAAACAAACTGGAGGCTCTGCGCGAATACTATCAAATATGATTGTTCGTCCTTTTTCCGTCACTTAGCACATCGGATGCTCATCTTTTGCATTTTTGTTCTTTTAGTGCTCTAGTTCGAAGACATCTTTTACATGTGCAGACTGGCATTTTTCTATTAATCCCACATTGTCATATTTTACTTTAGTAGTATACTTACAAGGAGTCAATTTAATAATATAAAAAAAAATACATTGATAACTAAAGACACCTTTTTATCATTTTCACATAAACCTAATAGTATATCTACAGCCTTAATTTCAGCAAGTTCCTTTGAATCTTACCTACATCTTTTGATATTGAAGTCTATTCGTGTCAGCATTAGATAAATAGCCTCAATAGCATTTACCTTAAAGTTTTCCATTGAAATATGATTGCATTTCCTAAAACAATATATTGCCAAACTAAGGGTTAAGATTAACGAACAGGCATATGTTTGGTTTCAAAGCAAAACGAAAGGAGTGCATTGATAGATGATCATTATTAAACTCTGATACGTCATATAATACAGACCTAAGCTCAAATTTCAACTGAAAACGTGCGCAGCATTGCCGGTATACCGGTTTACAAGTAACAAATAGTCCCAGACGTAGTTCTATTGCAATTAACATTTAAAAGTATATTTTTTTTTACAAATTAAAACTCCATGAACAACTATCCTTCCTAATAAATAGAACATTTGAGACAATTACAATAGACCGCCCCGGTGGCCTAGTGGTTAGAGCGTCCGCCTTGGATGCGGGAGGTTGCGGGTTCGAACCCCATCCGAGTCATACCAAAGACCTATAAAATAGTACTAACGCTGCCTCGCTAGGCGCTCAGCATGAAGAGGTTAGTGTTAGGACTGGTCGGCCTGGTGTCAGGATACTGTGACTGGGTGGCATATCATGCTACATATCTGCAGACAAAACAATTTTTCAACACAGATTCTGTGCGATGTCACAGTTGACGCGTGTTATAGGGTAGACGATCATTGTTCATACATAAAGTGTATCAGTTTCGCCATTATGCATATCCAGGTGTTGGCATATTAATTTGAAAGAATGATTAGTGGATACAGAAATTCCATAGTTACTGTCATGCATTTGTGACCGGATATTTGCATTATTAGATTTGGAAAAGTAGACCATATATATATTTTCAGAATTTCACACATATTTTACTGCTTAAAAATGTTGTAGTTGGATAAATTTCTGTCATTTGGAAGACCGGTTTATGTCCACATTCTTCTGCAAACAGAGGTGAGTGTATTTACTCTATAAGTTAATACTTAAACTGTTCTTGTGTACAGGGTAAACTCCTTGTTGTAGGTATACCGACAACCACTCTCCTCGTGCCTTCTCTTAATTGACAAATTCCCTTAGATTTATTTATTGTGTTTCTTCTTCTTGTTTATGGTATAACGTTATTTTTTCAATGCATGAAATACTGTATATGGCATAACAAGTTCTGTGGGGTAAATTGAGAATATTCAGACAGACGTGATCTTTTATACCCAATTTCCATTGGTTTAGCGATTCGAAAATTGGCCGCCAAAATGTTGATCGTAGTATAAAATATTTTAAGTTCCTAAATGCGGTGTAAGGGAAAATTGCCACGATCTCAGCCAATCATTATAGAGAATACTGCGCAAGACTATCACGAGCTTATCTGGACCAATCAGAACCTCATAAAGTGATATTTGAACATGTTGCCACTGCACACACCATATGTAAAGTGTAGCGACTATGTGATCAACAGAACTGAAGACGTTACTGGAAATGAAATGTAAATATATCGGTATTATTTAAAGTGAATTGTCATACTGCTGAATAACACCAAAGAATGTGATTCCTACTACTGACAACCACGGAAGAAGAGAAAGCAAGAAGTGAAAAAGAGGATGTATTGTTTGTGCGTTAATTAATTTGTGCAAAAATAAAGTTAAAATGACAATGATGATTACAGTAATTTCACTGAAGCATTTGACACGTAGATATAAACCTGTAGGGAAAATGGTATTAGTATCTCTCTTAAAAATATGCACCCACTTTCTTCCTTCGTTTCCTACAGTTAGAAAAGATTTTAAGAAGGTTCTTGGCTATCAAACGCTTTGTGACAAAACCCGGGACCATGATTTTGAAATTTGACTTGATTTAAATAAATAAACTGAAACTACTTGTAATATTTTTCTTTTACATTGTTCCATTTATATATTTTCAAGTCAACGTACAAAGCGTCGAGTAGCCATTGTTAATTTTAAAAAAGGCATTAGATGCTGTTCAAGGATAGGGTTGGTACTGAAGGTTTTCAGACGAGGTTTAAATGACAAAATGTTAAATGTTCTTCATTCTATGTACACTGGGCTAAGTAGGATGCCAAATTGACACAATGGATAGGAACTTTAACAAAGCTGCACTCTACTCCCTGAATAAGAACGCTTTCACTAGAAAATGACTTCTCATAAAAAGTCAAAGTGCCTGATAATAAAAGATTCGATAACCTCTTGTGTCCGTTAATATTTTAACAGGGATAGGATTGGCGTTTATTTTATTCATGTCGAAAATATACAAAATATACATTAAACATGGAGTATACATATTCTGGTAATTTTATTGGCATTTTGCAATTTTAGATAAATCTTAATGGAAAGTCAGCGCAAACCATTTATAACAACTCATGTTCTTATAAATTACTTAGTGTCAGTTAAAATTAAAGGTTTGCATCCAGTTAAATTTCTTTTTCTCTCTCTTTCCTCTGATGTTCATGTATTTTAGGCTTTTTAGCAAGACAGAGGCCTTAAGCAATTAAAATTTTTAAAAATGATCGGTTTTAGAACTTTGTTATAGGCTTTTAAGCAAAAACAAGACAGAATATGGAATATATTACAACATATGTGTTTTTCCTATGATTTTGCAGCTTTCATAACTGGTAGAAAAATCCCATGGAAAATGTACACACACTTTTGTAAGAACTCTGATCCGTGTAGGGTACTTTGTGCAAGATCAAATTCAACATTTTCATCGACACTCAAATTATGTTTGAAAAATTAATAAAAATGTCTTGCCTACGCATAGTCTTGAAGATGTAAATAGGGTTTAGTTCAGGTTTCTTTACAATCTAACCATCAAAGAAATGGAATAACAGACTACAGCTATTGGAAGGCAATATTTCACTACATAACACTTTCTCAGAGATAACATTCTGAACCCTTAGCAAGAATGCAAAGTTTCTGTAGATTATAATGTAGCTGCAGACAATATAATTTGCGTTGTGTTAATGTTTGTCCATACCTTTTCAAAATATTCTATAGAGACTCAAAAATAAGAATCGAAATTGGATCAACTTATTTTAAACCGTACTAATATAAGTACTACCATCGTGGGATCGAAAATCAGAAGGCCTTATTGCTGAAAGGGACAACGAAACTGGAGCCTACTGCTGCTGTGTTATTTAAATGTCGTAACCCTTCAGGACAATTCTTATAACCTGCTAGTATACAATTTTTTTACAGTGTTTCTAAGCAAGGTCTGTGGTGAAAATGTATTGGCGATTATTTATAAGCGAGAATTATATGGTTCGTTTCCTGCTTTGGAGTGAAAAAAGTTTTCTCTATAAATAGAGAAGCACTCACTGTCTTCAGGTCGTATACAACATTAAAAACAGACAAATTATACTCTGCGAGATAAGTTTCGTGATTATTAAATTGGTTTTAAAAAATCCGTTAAATCCATACTACGAGGTTTGAGAACAAAAGCCGAATGACACAACCACCATTAGCACGATATATAGCCTCTGTGGAGTCACATATAAACGTGATAAAGATATACCTGTCTCTTTTGGCTCCCACCACCAACCCCAATGAAAAAAGTGATTATGTGTCTAATGCACAGAACCATTTGACAAACTGCATGTTTACACAAAACCCGGAGCATAAAGTATGATCATAGAGCCTACATAAATATCTGCAATAAAAATCTTCTAGGGATGTTAAGTAGTGAAGTTCCGATGTAACTATATTTAGCAAAAGACACACACACACACACACACGCACACACACACTCTCTCTCTCTCTCTCTCTCACACACACACACACACACACACACACACACGTGTTGAGAGTTATTAATATTGACTGAACTCCATCATCATCATGTTTTGTACAACATTTATCATTTTATTAGCTTTAAAAATATACACATTTTCTACTAGATCACCTAAATAGTCACGACAAGGCCAATTGAAAAATATATCTTGCTATTTAACGTCATAGTAGACTGGATGAAGTCCAAATTGTATCAAATCTTTCAAGCGGTAACAGATTATGATATTTTGGATTCCTCTTGATCATCGACTAAACACCAGCTCCGGTTTTTCTTAATTTTTTTGAACGTTTTCAAGTTGCCATACAAGTTCGACATTTCACGGATCGTTTAGAATTTGTGAACCTATACTGTATGGCTCTTGTTAACCTCCGATTCATCTTGTTCGTTTTACATATAAATAGCTAACAGATTTGTAAGGTTAGATCACTTTAGATTTGAACTGCAACTTAGATTAAATGTAAGTTGATTTACGATTTTCGTTGGTAGTAAATTATAATATGGAATTCAGTCGCTTAAATAACTATGATGAATCTGGAAACATGTTGACAATATGGCTAAGAAAATGACATATCTGACTTTTACAGAACTAAAGGTGGTTATTATAAGCTTGTCTCATCTGGTTCTATAGAAACATGCATTATAAAAACAGAAATACAGAAGCAGTGCCACGAAAATGTAAATAGAGAACATGCAGAAGAACACAACAAAATACATGAAAGTAAGGTACCTCAGCAATGAAAACCTTCAGATTAATTCAAAAACACGGAACATATTTTTTAAAGCATTAAGATATTATGCACTACACAACTGCAAATGTAATTAAGGAATTATATAAATAATGAAGAAGTTGCTAATCCGAAGAGAGAAGTTTTAACATACGTTATAGAAAATATCAAAATTAGATTGAAGATTTATAAAACGATCTCAGCAAGGAACGAGACCCACAAACACTGAATTCAAGAACAGTTGGAAAGTGATGAAAGTATAGAAACTCAATTAGTTGTAAACCTAGCACACTCTGTTGAATATTGTTACACATTCAAATTTAACTTTTTCTAGAGTTGTCTCTCTTTTCATGTTCATCTATATTGTTTAATCATTTCACGTGACAGTAGAATGAGATCATATATATATATATATATATATATATATATATATATATATATATATATATATATATATATATATATATATATATATATATATATATATATTACAGCTCTTTCCATGAGTGTAGATACGATTTTAAGATAATTACCTATACATTGGTTGTTTGTTTGGGTTCTATATAATGAATCCATTTAATTAAGTCAGGTGGGTTGTGTTGAGACGTAATTGAGCTGGAATGTGTTGCGACATAAGCCAAGTGGGAGATATTGCGATATAGTCTTGAGTCCTGGAGATTTATGTAAAGAAACAATAGTGAACAATAATTCATTCTTATTCTTATTTAGTGTTCAGCCTGCGGAAGTATTTAATGTGTTTAGATTTAATTTCAGAAGGCTCATTTATTTGAATTATTTATTGGAGTTACAGAGTGTTCATATGACTATTTGGACCATTTTTAGAGTCATTGTGAATTCGTTTAAAGGAGTTCAACATCAAAACTGTTGGCACTTCAGCAATATCAAGGCTAATGCTACATTATCACAGTCAATAACCGGAATTAATTCAGAACATTTTAATCGTTTGGATTAAAGATAGAAATTTAAAGTATTATTTTGTAAATAATTCACAATACTATAAGCTACTTTTAAATCTTCATTTTACAACTTAGAGAATTAAATTATGTGTTATGTTGTACAAAACTTGCTGTTTTTGCTTCTTTCTATTACGTAGTTTAAGATCATACAGTCGTTGCAATAATTTGGGGGCTCCTTTGGGATACATTATGTAAAACATTTTCGGAGAAATTTAATTTATTTGTGAAATTTAACTCAGTTCGTTTCAGAATTTTCTCAGCCCTTGGTTTCTTAATTCCACATGTTTGAGAAATCTTTAGTGAAACCAACAATCTTTCACAATGTCATTTAAAGTGGAGAACGTTGATTCCAGTCCTACTCAGGTAAGGTTAGAGTCTTTCAAAAAAGAGTTGCTAGAGCTTGCCAGACATTTTTCTATTTCGGAATTAATAACAGCTCTAGTAAATCAAGAAATAGATATCATTTTAATCCAGTATTTGGTGGAAAAGTAGTTGTTTGATAAAAGTGATTTGGGTTTGATTAGGAACTCTCTCTCTCTCTCTCTCTCTCTCTCTCTCTCTCTCTCTCTCTCTCTCTCTCTCTCTCTCTCTCTCTCTCTGAAATTAAAGTAAGAGAATTAAAACTAAAAATTCAGATGGAAAAAGAGTTAAGAACATTTCAGCTTTAGAAAGAAATGATGGAAATCCAAACTCAGAGATATCAAAGAAAGAGAAATGTGAATGAGGAAAGACAAAATAGAACACAAATTCAAATGAAGAAATAAGAAAGAGAGAAAGAAGTAGGCAAATACAAATGCAAATGTAAAGAGAACAAAAATAAGAGAGATTCAAGTATAGAAAATAGAAAGGGAAATACAGTTTAAATTATTAGAATTAGAATTAGAATTAGCGATCAGAAAATTCTGATATTACCAGAAATATTATGTTAGTACTCGCATTTACAGAAAAAGAAGTAGGTCAATATCTCTCTCATAGGAAGAAACTTACTGCATATTTGAAATAGCTACGAGAGCAATGTACTTTATTATTACAAAGTTTACTTATTGGCAAAGATCGTGAAGTCTACACTTCACTGTCGGTACAACAAAATGCTGATCATAATGTGATTATGTGATATGTCATGAAGGGTTATGAGTTCTTACCAGGGCAAATCTTCAAAGGTGTGGGAATTGTAGAAACAGGGATGTGTGTGTGTCTGTGTGTGTGTGTGTGTGTGTGTGTGTGATTTTGATTTTTAATGTAGCTTTAACAATTTTTCAGTCATATCGCTACGATGTCTGCAGTGTGGCAGTTTATAGTGATGTCTAGCACTGGGGCATCATGTCGCAGACCTGTAGTATGATGTCCCACCCAGTCACATTATCCTGACACCAGGCCGACCAGTCCTAACACTAACCTCTTGATGCTGAGCGCCAAGCAAGGCAGCTGTTAGAAGTGTTTGGTATGACTCAGCCGGGATTCGAACCGCCGACCTCCCTCATCTGAGGCGGACTCTCTAACCACTAGGCCACCGTAGCGGTCTGTGTAGAAAAGGAATTGGAAAATCACATGTAGAATTTGCAAAGGAAAAAGAAACATTGTTCGATTGGTGTTGCTCGGCCAAGAGGTTTGATAAAGATTATGATAACCTCATAAAACTCATATTAGTTGAAGTGTCCAAGAATTGCATCGATAGTGATGACAAGACGTATCTTGATGAGCAAATGTTGGAAATATTGGAAACATTAGAAGATGCTGACTCACAAAGTTTCATTTGTAAATAGTTATAGCATGTTTCGTTAAGACGCCATCTCAGTCTCATACGAGTGCTTCTAAATCTCAATCTGACACAACTTTTAGGATTCAAACTTCTAGAAAGACAGATCAGAAATCATTATCACTTCCCACGTACTCTTATTGTAAGAAGAAATTGCACCTTATTTCTGGTTGCTGTGAGTAGCAAAATAGGCAACAGAATAAAGACAGAACTATTATA
The DNA here is from genome assembly GCA_016617855.1 of Megalonaias nervosa. Lineage (NCBI taxonomy): Eukaryota > Metazoa > Mollusca > Bivalvia > Unionida > Unionidae > Megalonaias > Megalonaias nervosa. Next base: position 30,415 of record JAECUM010018665.1, on the reverse strand, counting down.
AATGCTCTTATTTCTAAGCGGTCAAAGTCGCGGTTTTATATTGAAATCAGTAGTAAGGGAAATGGAGACTTAGAGACCCAGGACCTCTCCCAACCCTCAAAACAAATATAAATTACCATCTCGGAGACCCACCAAACCCTATCCCAAAACGACTTACATTTTTTTAGTAAGGAGATTTCTAGACCAAATATAATCCAAGACCTTTACCCACCTCCTAACAAATGTAAATTGCCATCTCGGAGACTCTCCAAACAAATATAAATTACCATAGTGAAACATTATTTCTAAAGCTTAAACAAAATTTCATACCCTATCATTATCATACTTTTTTTGATAATCTTTTTCATACCTGCTGACTCTCATTGGTAGAATATCTGTTAACATACTGTCAAAAATACGAAACACGCGTATTAAATCGTCCATATCGTATTTTACACCTCGCAAGTAAGATCGTATCTGATCAAGTAATTTTTTGTAAGTTATACTAGCTGTTTTGCAGGCATTTTTTTTAGTCACAAGTCGAGGTTCAATTTTTTTACACGCAGTTGAATGAGAAACACCAACGCCTGATATTATTAACAAAAACGGATTTAATGATGCTCCACTTGAAATTATACCAGAGCTAGTCATTAGCAGTGGCAAATATGATATTATCCAAAGTATTTTGCTATAGTATTTATAACATTTTTTCACGCACCAAAGTTTTTTATGATAATATCTGTAATATTGTACTAGTGCGTCAACATCTTGTTTTGGAATTTCTTCTGAAATGTGATTGAAATCGATGATTTGTTTTTTCATTATACAATATTTTGTACAAAGACAAAAGTTCTAGCACCAGCAATGGGATCGAGAAACTCCCGGAATTTATCATTTTTAGGATCAGCTAAAAACTTTCTATATTTATCATAAACATCTGACGAAGTATCATCATATCGTTCATCTGTTAGTACATACTGTTTCTTTAACCAAGCGTATGAATCAAAACTATTTCCTACTTCACTCTCGTACAAATCTGTTTTATTCACCAAATTACTGTAATCGATTTCTGTTTCATAAAACTAAACTCAACTGATCTAACGTGAAATTTTTGAGAACAAGATGTTGTCTGATAATTTCATATGCGACAACGAAATTTGCTAACATTAATTTCTTAAGCTGATCTAGTTCAATTGTAGGAAGACCAACAGCGGAAGCTACTTTTAACATCACTTTCTCATATGGTTTTGTGAGTATTGTTTTAATTTCGTTGTAATAATTTCGTAATGACAATTGTCTAGAGTATTGTAATGATGGGAATGGAACATCGTCTTCTTCATTTATATCATAATAAGAATCAGACTTTACTTCAAACTTTGTTTGATCGACTTCTTCGAAAAACTTTTCTAGCTCATCATCATTAAAATTACTAATTTCATCGTCTAAACTTTTGATTATCTTTAGAGACTTGTTAACAATAATCGGATCAAATTCTGGGTCTTTTTTACGTATTATTGGCAAAATTGCGTTTGCGTATACTTAATTAACTCTGCGTCTGGCGTCATAGCGATGATTTTAACTAAGGTTTCTTTGTCATGGTAGTACATACCGAGATGTTTAAATATACCTCGTTTTGTAAAACTTTCATATAAATCTGTTCTTCTTTTTATTCTCATTTTTTTTAGTTTTCGCTAGTTTGTCAAGACGAGTATGATTTTCGTTTATTCGTCTTTCTTCTAGTGTTCTTCCACTATAAACTCATGCTTTTATTAAATCTGATTTTATTATCAAATCTATGTTAGGCGGACTAAACTCAAGCAATATTTTTTTAAAATATAATTTCAACTTGTTTTTGTTCTTCTAGACAATCATCAGGATGACAGTATCTGCTTATAATATCAAAGTTTTCTATTGCTTTTTTCAGTTGTGGTCCTCGCATATACATAACGCGAATAAAATTAGTAACCTAATATGGCAATAGTGTATTTTTTAATAATTCGATGCTAGAATTTTTTAGATCTTGGATTAATTTTGCTGTTGCATTAACAGCCCCAACATCTATTTTAGGGTTTAAAATATTATCATAAAATTCTTTTGCGATGGTTATAATTGGTGGTTCTGACATTATTTTATAGCATTAGATTAAATTTGATCATCAAGTGTATATGTTTGAAATGCTGTTAGTCCTGGAAATGGATACTCAGCAGCTAAAACATTAACTCGAAAATATAAGTACTTGTTAACAGTGTTTTCTGTCGGGATTGTAAAATATTGTGTTGCTGAAATGTAAATGTCTGTTGTACTATACAATGTTGTCCAATTAATATCACCATTTGATCCTTCCAATCGCCAATTATAAATTCGACCAATACTAGAGTTTAATCGGCCTCGCAAATGAAATTGCCAAATAACAACTGCAATGGGACATTTAATTTTAATCCAAAAGTTTTCAACTTCTCCGTTTTTCGTCCACTCGTGTCTATCAGAGAAAGCGTAATAAGGATAATTTTCAAGATAATATGTTGATGCGCTTACCTCAAGCCCAACTCGATTGTCAGTTGCTTTATAAAGTGTTGGAATATACCCAACATTGTTTTTAGTTCGTTTTGTACCACCACCAGATACACTGTCAACATACGCCTTATTTGTCAGATCATTATAGTTAACTGGAACATATGTCGTAGTTATTTTTTTGTCTCTCATGTTTATGTTGCCTGACATTGCTCCACCAGATTTTTTAAAGTATGGGGCAAGTTCTTCTTTTAACTGAGCGTAAATGATAGCATGAGTATCATTAGCTGGTGGCGAGGTTGTTGGTAATCCAGTAATTTTTGAGTTATTACTCATCATAAGGTTACCTGTCATTGCATCGCCGGCTTTGTTAAGTTTATTATCGTCAACAGATTTTAGTTGTGCATAACTTGCAGCTTGTGTTTGATTCAAGTTTTCTGGCGGATATGCAGTCTCCAAATTTATTATTTTTTTCCCTGACATGTTGATATTACCTATAACCGTTCCATCGATTTTATCAAGTTTGTTATCATCCACATACCTCAACTGTGAATAACTTACCGCTTGTGTATAATTTAAGTTTGCTGGTGGATACCTGGTCTCTAAATTTATTAATTTTTTCTGACATATCTAAATTACCGCTTAAAGTTCCTCCTGTCAACGACAACTTGTTGTCATCAACAGATTTTAGTTGTGCATAACTGACAGCTTGTGTGTTATTAACATTTATTGGTGGATACGCTGTTTTTAAACCTAGTACTCGTTGATTTGACATAAACAGGTTTCCTGTCATTGTGTCACCGGATTTTTTCAGGTAACCTGATAAATCAATCTTGCCGTCTGTTATTGTTGTACTTTCAGTTTTTGACGTTGAATTGTCTATTAATGTTCCAAATTTTGTATGGTAGCTCATTATTTATTGTCCTACATAAAATTGTCAACATTAGTCAGTTTAATATAACATAAAATTATATAACAATGGCGAAGATATTAAATTTTGATACCGAACGATTAATTAATCATAAACATAATAACGAACTTCCAGATTGTCATTATCTCATTATTGGTCGTACCGGATCAGGTAAAACAAATCTGTTATTGAATCTTTTGCTCAACAATAACTTTAACTATGACAAGGTATATATTTACACAATTAATCCACAACAAGATAAGTACGAGCTACTAAGCGAATATAATAATAAACTTTGTGATGAACTTGACGCTGGCGATAATATATTTTTAATAAAACAACCAGAAGAACTAATTCCAGTTAATCAACTTGATTCATCTGAGCATAAAATAATTGTATTTGACGATATTCCGCTAAACAATGAGGAGATGAACAAGATCAGATCTTATTTTTCATTATCGCGTAATAAAAGATGTAATTCTGTTTATCTCGCCCAAGGTTTTAACAACGTCGATAGATTTATTCGACGAAATACTGGTTGTTTTATATTATTTCCCGGACTAGATAATATTGACGTTAGAAATATTGCAAACGAACACTGCGGTGATGTAACGAAAGATAAATTTATTGAATTATATCATCAAGCAACCAAAGACAAATACAATTTCTTTTTATTTGATAAACTAGCGCGTGATCCGGCTAAGATGTTTCGTTGTTGTATTGACATGTTTTTATAGGTGAATTTTATAAAGCGTATAAAAAATAATGGACAAGCATCAACAAAGAGTCGAGTTGCTAAAGAAATTTATTGAAACTCGAGCAGCCTTTAAGAAAAAAGTGGAAGAAGCTCGACGTGGACAAGTTCAAGCAGAGGAAGAAACTGCTAAACTTTTCAAACCTGTTACTGAAGCAGTACTTGGCAAGTAACCAGATATATCAACATTATCTGCAGACGAGCTTAAAAAATTACAAGAAAAAGGTTTGTTAGGTTTAATTGGAGAAAGATCGAAAGAAGAAAATAAAAAAATTGCAGAGGAACTTGTAAGAAACATTGCTGATTCTGCTGTACGACAGGCTGAATTTGACATATTAATGGACAACCCTCTTGCGCTTCAGCACGCTATTGCAAGGTTGACGGTTAATCCAGCTGAGTTAAAGAGGTTAATATAAAAATTGTCAGAGCAAACTAAGGAATTAGCTGAGAAACAAAAAATAATGACTGAAACCATTGTAGTAGAAATGCCTATTGAAAAACAGATAAGATTTTATAGAAAAAATTCACGTGTTAAAATATCAGATGCAGAATATAATGAATTTATCAATAGACATAAAATCATTGAAATTGACAAAATTCGAACTTGGCCAGAAGAAAAATATAAAAATTTAAGAGAAAAATTAACAGAAATTATAGATACTGGTTTACGTGCTGATGAAGGAATTAAAAAATTAAAAGATGAAAAGAATTTATTAAAAGTATATGATTATATAAGAGAAGGAATTATTGCTGAAAATTTACTTAAAGCAGCAACACAGTACAGAACCAGAAAAGTAGAACATGGTAAAGGTTGGAATTTTAAAAGACTATTTGATAAATATGAAAACGAACGAGATGTAACATTACCAGGGGAAACAACTGGATCTGGAGTTAAAGTTTTACATCAAACGCAGGAATAGTTGACCAACTTATATTATTGATATCATCCAAAGAAGCTGGTAATGAAAGCGTAGAAATCGATAACGAAATCATTGATATACTAGATCATCTTAGATCGAGTGGATTACTAACATCATCCGAGTATGAAATTTTACATAGCGATCTTATCTAAATATATTATATAATGTCAGTAACATCAACAACATTATTACTAGACTCTAGTACAGCTGCGAAAGATAGTGCAAATTTTTCAGTAAATTACAATCCGCCAATACAACTTGATACTGAAAAACAGTATGAAATTGGACTAATTTCATGTACGTGTTGGCATTCCATGGCTAACGTAAAAACTGCAGTAAACGATGAATTTTCATTTACAAATATTAGTATTTTAGAAGATATATGGAGAAAAATTAAAATTCCACAAGGAGCTTATAATATCACTGATCCAAATAAGACAATAAAAGAGCTTATAACAAAAGCTGGCGGTATAGCTGATAATTTTGATCTAATACCAAATTATAACACATTACGCGCTAGATTAACATTAAAAAATAATATGTTAATCAAATTTACACCAAGAGAAAAAAGTATTGCACAACTGATAGGATTTACTAATGACAGTTATGGTGCTTTTGAAGAAGTTACTACATTTGACGGTGAACTGCCGGTAAATATAACTGACGTAAACACAATATTAATACATTGCTCTATTGCATCTGGATCTTACTCAGCCCAGGGTAGTAGGGGACAAACGATATATAGTTTTTCGCCAGACGTTCCACCAGGATCTATCATGCAAATTAGTCCACGTCAAGTTATTTATTATCCGATTAATCTTGAAAATCAAATGACAAGTAGAACAATGCAATTAACAGATCAATTAGGTAGACAAATAGATCTTAACAACAAAATTGTCACGTATTATTTACACCTACGCACTGTATAAATCATCGATAGCGTAGTCAATTTTGTGAGCCTATATTTTATAGACAAAGATGAGACGAAGAAAAATTTATAGAAGAAAAATCGTAGGTGGATTTTTTGGAAACATATTTACTAAATTGTAGAAAATGTCCCAGGAATTGCGAGTAAAGTAGCACCAATTGCACTTGACGCAGGTAAAGCTTTTGCGACGGAGGTAGCTACTTCAGCAGGCACTGCAGTAGGACAAAAGATCGCTGATAAGAATAGAGGACCTTCAACATTGAAAAAAAAAACGAGCAATATCAGATATTGCGCCAACAGAAGAAGCAAAACGAGCTGTGATAGCTACAACAAAAAAATTATTATCACCACATAGTGAAGAAATAGTACGTAAACTTGTAAAGAAAACAAAGCCGACGACTCCTGCTGTTTTTTAATTATATGCTGCAATTTTGTGTGGCGATTATAAAATAAAATAATGTCAGCTAAAAATTATCTCGATCTTACTGAAGAATACGATACTGACGACGCTGTAACAGAATTCGAATACGTCGAGTATCTCGATGAAAACTCAAACGAACCAAATAAAACTGGTGTTAGAACTTTTAACACAAGAGATGAGGACGTGTTTCTACTGCCGCATAAGGCAGTGTTAGAAGTGCGTGGCCAAATATTAACTGCGATAGGTGGTGATATTGCAGCTGGTGCAGAAATTGCGCTTGTCAATAACGGTTGGAGCTTGTTTAAAAGTGCACGATATCAACTGGCCAGTCAAACTGTAGAAGATATTTCAATGCACTTGCCTATAGCAAGTACAATACTTAATATTGTCTCGTTTAGCGATGATTATTCTAGATCAGTTGCCACAGACATGATATGGTTTAAAGATACCTCAATCGGGACAGCTGTTTCAAGCGAGTTTCGTACTGGTGCTGGTAATCCTGACCCAGATAACAATAATCTAATCGCCAATCCCGCTGGTAATGCAGCTGGTGATATTGGAGACGCAATAAGATTAGCGGTCACAAGAATAAGACGACAGCAATACAACGAGGGATTTGCTAAACGAAAAGCATTTACCGCAGAATCTCGCCAAATAACAATGATGCTACCGTTAAGTACAATCTTTAGATTTTGCCGTGAATACAACAAAGTTTTCGAGGAATAAAACATACACTTATTTTAGATCGAGCTGATCAAAACGATTGTAAAATGCACGCTGGTGGAGTGGCTATTACAAGATTAGCGTTATGGATCCCACGAGTTGTCCCCTCTGTAGCTAAAACGATGGAACTCGAATCATTATTAACCGCCTATACAAAAAAGATATACTTCCAGCAAAACAGAATTTATCAAACAGCAATTCCTAACGCAACTGATTACACATGGCGTGTTACAACTACAGCTAGCGAACAATTACCTCGACATTTGTTCGTTGTATTTCAACGACAGGCACGTCGTAATGATCAAGAAATGAACAATTCCGTATTTGATAACCCTGATGTCAGACGAATATTTGTTAGAGTAAATTCTAAACAATATCCCGAACGTGCAATCGAATGCAATTTTGCTGTAGACGCCACCAGAAACATATCTCGGCCGTATATGTACCTTATGGAGGCTATGCAAAAATATCAGGACGCGGACAGTGGATCTCAAATATCAGTAGAAGAGTTTCGATCACTCTATCCTATCTTTTATTTTGATATATCAAAGCATTCCGAACGAGCTATCGGATCGACTTCTGATATTGAGGTCACCTGGACACTTGGCGCACTGCCAGCCGAGCAGTATAATGTATATGCGCTAGTTGTCAGTGATAGATTCTTGACAATTGATGCAACTAAGGGAAGAATGACTGTACAAGTTTAATCTAACAACCTTGATATAAAATAATGAAAACCAAGTACATAACTAGAGAAATATACCTAACATCCGGTCAAGTTGAAAAATTATCAGCAGCTGTTGCTAAACGCCGTTCTGTTTCTTTAATGGTATCTCCGGAGACTTTAAATAAAACAGCGGTTAAATTAATGCTAACGCAGCAACAAATCAATAAACTTGAGAAAGGAAAACCGTTTGTTCTTAAACTATCTGTTTCGCAAGTAACATCAATGTCAAAACAAGGTGGATTTTTTGGACCAGCACTTTCTGTGATAGCTAGCACAATATTACCTAAACTTTTACCTGTACTAGGAACACTTGGACTAGCGGCTGCGTCAGGGGCAGTATCTGGCGCAACGAAAAAAATAGTTGAAGGTCGTGGAATCAAACAATTCTATCGTTAGTTTTATGTAACAATAAAAAATAATTGCCAGATAGAAAAACAAAATCGTCGAAAAAAAAAGAAAACAACAAAACGCAATCGAACAAAACAAGGAGGATTTATTCCAATAGCTCCACTACTAACGGGATTAGCGGAAGTCTTCTTCCAAACCTACTAGGAATCGGACGTGGAATGACTCTACCAGGTACCAGACGCTATTGAGTAATTTTGATATAATTAAAAAATTGAATGACGTTGTCGGATTTTGCGGAGTATTTTCTAAAGACGAACTCGATGATGTACCAGCAGGTGGTTCGTGCATTGTAAATATAGAAAACTTTAACGATGGCTCAGGCACTCACTGGGTTGCTGTCTATGATAATAATTATTTTGATTCGTTCGGACTTCCTTATAAAAAAATATATTTTTAAAAAATTTAAAAAAATAAATTATTCCTCTAATCAACTACAGCCGTTTGGAACATCAGCTTGTGGTTATTATTGTATTATGTTTGTCCGACAGATGTCAAAAGATCCTAATTTTTTAAAGTTTATTTTACAGTTTGACAAGCAGCCTTCTCACGAAAACGATGAGATTGCAGTTAATTTTATCTAAACATATAAATATAAAAATATCAACATACTGTCTCAAATGTAAAACTAAAACAGAAAATAAAAATGAGACGACGGAAAAAACAAAAAATAATAGAATAATGCTGAAAAGTATTTGTGTTGTCTGTGGTAGAAAGAAAAGTATGTTTCTGAAAAAACAAGTAGCTGAGACGTTAGGATCTGGTGTGGATGATTGATGATTAATCGATTTTCTCTTTCTTATAACAAATTTTTTATGAAACAAAATAGAATAAAATGAAATGCAATTGTGATTGTGATAAAGATCTTTGTATCGAACAAGATAAAATCGTCACATACTGTAAATCATGCAATCGCCGTGAGGTAATTAGCAGCGGAATTGGCATTCACAAATCTATTGGCAATTTACCGAAACCAAATAGCGGTTGGGCATTGCCAGGTCATAAATATACTGGACCTTATAATCCTCTTGATAAACAACTTGACGAGAACGATAATCCATTGCCAGGACAAGAGCCTTATAATTAAGTTGATGCAATAGCAATGCGTCATGATATCCGCTACCGGGACGTTGAACGTTCTGATAACGTTCGTGTAGAAAACTCAAAATCAGACTGTGATAAAGTAATGTTAGACGAAGTTCGTGATATGAAACCTGCAAATCTACGAGAACGTTTTTATAGAAGGCTGGTGCAGGGTTTTATTGGAGCAAAATATAAATTAGGACTTGGGAAAGAATTATACGATGATCTTGCAGCTGAACTACACAAACCTAAAAAAAAAAAGTTTACGCAACGTAAAGTTGTTGCAAATGCCGTTGATGACATCTGGGCAATAGATTTAGTAGATGTGTCAAATCTAGCTCAGTTTAACGATAATAAGAGATATCTTTTTAATGTTATAGATATTTTTAGCAAATATGCTTTTAACGTTCCAGTTTTAGACAAGACAGGAACGTCAATAACTGACGCGCTAAAACATGTTATCGTTAGTACAGAAAGAAAACCAAATAGAATCTGGACAGATCACGGAGCGGAGTTTTTCAATAAAAAATGTGAGCAGTTTTTAGAACAAAATAACATTAAAAAATATGTTACAGGAAATGAGGGAAAAAGCGTCGTAGTTGAAAGATTTAATCGCACACTAAACGAGCTGATACATAAACATTTGACAGCTAAAAATACAAACAGGTATATCGATGATCTTGCACAAATTGTTGACAAATAAAATAACACAAAACATCGAACCACCAAAATGTCGCCAAACGACGCAATCAAAAATCCGATATTAGCAAATGAAAACATGTACCGCAGACATAAATTTAAAGTTGGAGATAAAGTTAGAATTTCTCTGACGCAAAAAATATTTGAAAAAGGATTTACTCCAAACTGGAGCGAAGAAGTGTTTGTCGTTGATAAAGTACTTTTAACAATACCTGTAACATACTCGTTAAAAGATTTATTAGGCGAACCTATAACCGGTAGTTTTTACGAGCAGGAACTTCAGAAAACTGAACAAGATGTTTTCGTTATCGAAAAAGTTATTAGGAAAAAAGGCAATAAAAGTTTAGTTAAATGGCGCGGGTATAGCGATAAATTTAATAGTTGGATACCAACCAAGCAAATTATGAAATAATGTTTCTGTAGATTTCCTCGTACTTACGTTTGATAGATTTACATTTTACTGGTTTACATAACGATATTAGATATTGTCTGAGATCGTCAGAGATCGGCATTAAGTTAAAAATCTTGACAAATAAAAAATCGAATTTTATATTTTTCTGTCGGTCTGGAATTTTGATATTTAAAAAAGGTTTGATAAGCTGCCAAAATATTTGTTGTTCGGCAACAGTAAAATTAAATTGTATTATTTTTTTAGCAATGTGATACTTAACATTATATCGTCCAGTTGTTGGTCTGCTGTAATTTTTTCTGTCAGCGACAGTAACTACTTCATCATCGTCGGATTCGTTGTTGTACAAAATATCATCTTCGCTATAGCTAGAAAATTTGTCTATTATATCGTTAGTGATTGTAATATTGTCTGCGACTTTGTCGTTAGTGATTGTATCACTTGCGAATATATATCAGCAAGTCGTTTCATCAAATCCATATTATAATATACTTTTATCTAATTTATTGTTATAAGACGACTAACGAGGTAAAATATCACCAAAAGGTTAATATACTAAATTATAACGAACTAGCCGAAGCAGTTCGAAAATGTCTGTTAGGTTATAATGCTTATTCTGTCGACGTTATTGTTACGCAAAGCAATTCTAATAAGAGTCTGCTAACAGAGGCAGAAAAATATGAACTTAATGATAGCGCAATAATGACGCTGAAATTTGATAAAGATGATATTATAGCGTTTGCCCACAACTGTGTTACTAAAATCGAACTAAGAAACATCATTGATCGTCATATTTGAAACTAAATCTAACGAATGTTAACATTGACGTTGTTGATTTGTTTACACCATCTGCAACAAATTTTACTGCACCGGTATTAATCTTATGATATTTTGCAGCAGCTGACATTGATTTAAATTTCATTTCTTCTCCAGTCTCAATATTTACTGAAATAACTGATTTAATCTTACTAAAATCACTGTTTCCAGCATTTCTTCTTCTACTATTTTCTTTTGGTGTTACCAAATCTAAATTTTCAATGCGATTGTCAGATTTAATGCTGTTGATGTGATCGATAACTAAACCATTAGGTATTGCGCCGTTAAATATTTCATAAACAAACCTATGTGATAGATAACCAACGAAACCTGTTTTAATTCCACGAACAACTACAATCAAGTACCCGCTATTTTGTAATTTTCCTAATATTATTTTTGTTCTTATATTTCGTATAATTCCCTTATCATTTGCCTCGTATAAATCAAATACCGGATGCGGTTGAAATTCGTTTTGTAATGCTAAATTTTCAATATTGTCATCAGTAATCAAATTATTTACTCTATATGCTCGTTGTCCTTCTAGAATATCATTGCAGAACAAAGTATAAATAAAATCTTTTCTAAACATTTCAGTCATATTTGTGTCATCACCTTTCACTGAAATTATCATTCCAGCTGGTGTTGGTTTTCCTACAGATTTTTTAGATTTTATGTTAATAACCGACCCTAATGCATTTCCAGCATATAGGTTATATTTCGGATGAACATGATATGCTTCTTGCTCCTCCGCTGTCAATCCGATATATCTCAGATTTTGTGTCATTATATTATAAGGATTTTTTATATCTCTAATTGATTTTTCAACTAGCGTGCAACCTAATGCATTTCCAGCATATAGGTTATATTTCAGATAAACATGATATGCTTCTTGCTCGTTTGCGCTTGTCAGATTTTGTGTCATTATATTATAAGGATTTTTTATATCTTTAATTGATTTTTCAACTAGCGCGCGGTAAGTTATATATAATATTACATCACATTATATAGCAATGTTGAAATTACGTGATATAGCCAAGAAGAGTCTTATGGGAGAACCTGAAAAAAAAAGCGACTGCTTTTATGGGATTTGACAACAGTTATCGGTTTGATAAACAAATCGTACTAGTAAATTTCACTGCAACAAATCGCTATCATTTGCTAGAGCCAACTGTAAAACGTGAACTTGAAAAACATAAGGGTCTAAGAATATTAGTGCAATATCATGTTATATTTTCAAAGCTACTTGTGACGGAAGAATCGACTGACAAGAAAATCGCAGACCCTTACATTAATGCAAAATCAAGACGTGTTTTGCTTGGGACTGATCTTTCATCGTTAGCTAATGAAATACACCAGGAAATTTGGAAAAAGATAGAAGAATTTACCGAATCGGGTTCGGATTGGAAGTTTGAAATCATTACTGAAATTTTATTTCACACAATAAAATATAACGTATTACGCGGTAGTTCGTATACTGACCTACCACAAAAAATAAAAAATAAAAAATGCTGTATAAACGTAAAGAACCTCGATAACAGATGTTTTCAGTGGGCTATTCTTTCTGCGCTATTTCCAGCAGAAATATACGTTGATCGTCTTGACAATTATTTTAGTCACGTAACAAAATTGAATTTTAACGGTATTGACTTTCCAGTTACAGAAAATCAAATACCAAAGTTTGAAAAGCAAAATAATGTTTCAATAAATGTTTTCGGACTAGATGAAAAAGAAAACGTCTATCCGAGATATATTTCAGAAAAAGCTTCACAATCAACAATAAACTTACTGTTTTATAAGAATCGTTACGTTTGGATTAAAAACTTTAATGGATTAGTTGGCAGACAGTATAGTAAACAAAACAACAAAAAGTTCTTCTGTTATCGTTGCTTGCACGGTTGCTCTGACAATGAAACATTACAAAAGCATTTGCATTACTGTAAAGACGTACAACGAATAACAATGCCGTCCAAAGAAAATAATTTATTACAGTTTGTCAATAATAATCACAAACTAAAAATTCCTTTCGTTATATACACTGATTTCGAGTGCTTACTTCAGCCTGTGCTTGGCGTAGAAAATAATCCTGACAAATCGAGTACAAGAAAAACTCAAAATCATGTTCCATGCGGAGTGGCGTACAAAATAGTTTGCTGTGCTGATTCGAGCTTATCCAAACCAATCAAATTATATCGCGGTAAAAATCCAGCTGTTTGACTTCTCAAGCAGTTAATTAGTGAAGTTGATAATATATTTAATCGCTTAAAAAGAATAACTCCAATGATAAAACTGACATCTCAACAAGAATCTGATCACGAGCAAGCGGAATTTTGTCATATTTGTGAAAAAGCTTTTGACGTTTCTGATAATAAAAAAGTACGTGACCATTGTCATCTAACAGGAGAGTATCGTGGAGCGGCTCATGATAAATATAATTTAAGGTTTCATGCTCCAGATTTTATTCCAGTTGTTCTGCACAATTTCAGAGGATATGATAGTCATATTATAGTAGAAGCTTTTGGTGATCCCGGAATAAAATCTCGTTTAAAACTTGATAACTTGATTAAGTGCATTCCAAATAATTTCGAAAAGTATATGTCAGTTACTTTAGGTAAGTTGCGTTTTATTGACAGCCTACAGTTTATGGCAGCATCGTTAGATGAGCTAGTGAAAGATTGTAGCGAGTTGTAGCGAGTTTAATAACCTACGAGATTGTTTTGGAGATAAATTTAATCTATTTCCGTACGAGTATCTCGACGATTGGAGCAAATTTGATGAAACGTCTTTACCTGACAAGGATAAATTTTATTCCCAACTTAAAAATGAAAGTATAACTGATAGCGAGTATATGTACGCAAAAGATACTTGGAAAGAATTTGATTGCAAGACGTTTGGCGATTATCATGATTTGTATTTGAAAACTGACGTGTTATTGCTGGCGGACGTATTTGAAAGTTTTCGAAAAGTGAGCTAGAACAATTACGGACTTGATCCTTGCTGGTATTACTCTTCCCCTGGGTTATCTTGGGATGCTCTGTTAAAGTTTAGTAAAGTAAGTTAGAATTACTGACTGACGTTGATATGTTTAATTTTATCGAAAAAGGTATCAGAGGCGGTATTAGCCTTATAACAAAGAAATATTCTGAAGCAAACAACAAATACCCGAAAGAGTACAATCCTAAGCTTCCTTCGAAGTATATAATTTATCTAGATTGTAATAATTTGTACGATTATTCTATGGCCGAACAAATGCCATTTGGTGGATTTCGTTGGATTACGACTGAACAATTTCTATCGGAGACAGAAAAAAAGATACCCGATGATATTTCGTATTTCGTTGAAGTTGATTTCGATTATCCAACTTCGCTACACAATTTACACAACGATTATCTTTTCTGTGCAGAATCAATGATAATTATAGTTTGTTATCTCAAGAACAACAAGCGACAGCATCACCAAGACAAAATTCTATGGTAAAAAATCTAGTACCAAATTTACTCGATAAGAAAAATTATGTTTTGCATTATAAAGTTTTAAAACAAGCAGTAGATGCTGGTCTTGTGTTGAGGAAAGTTCATAGAGTTTTAAAGTTTAATCAGTCACCTTGGATGAAAGGTTATATTAACTTAAACACTTCGAGAAGAGCTGTAGCGAAAAATGATTTTGAAAAAAAAACTTCTTTAAGCTTATGAACAACTCTGTTTTTGGTAAGACGATGGAAAATATTAGAAAACGAGTAAATATCGAGTTAGTTAATGATATCTACCGCACGAATAAACTTGTGTCAGACGATGATTTTGTTAGTATGAAAATTTTTAATGAAAATCTTGTCGCGATACAAAGAAGAAAAACAAATCTAAAACTAAACAAGCCAATTTACTTTGGAGCTTCCGTGTTAGATTTATCGAAGTGGCTCATGTACGATATTCATTACAATTTTATTAAAAAATCAGTGGCCGTCAAATAGACTATTGTTTACTGATACCGACTAGCTCGTGTATGAAATCGAATGTGAGGACGTCTATCAGGATATATACGATAATCGACATCTGTTTGATCTTTCCGATTACCCTCGTGACAGTAAATTTCATGATGACACGAATAAAAAGGTTATTGGTAAGTTCAAGGATGAAATGAACTCCAGCATCATCAAATATTGTATTGGATTGCGCAGTAAAATGTACGCTGTATTGCTAGACAATAATAAAATAACGAAAAAGGCAAAAGGTCTGCCTCGCGATTTTGTTAAAAAGTTTATGAAATTTGATGATTACAAGTACGCACTTGACGGCGGCGTTAGTTTTATAAGAGCAATGGCTATTCGAACAAATCGTCATAAACTCGAAACAGATGTTATTATCAAACGCGGTTTAAGTAATTTTGATGACAAACGTTACTGTGAAAATGGGGTAGATACATTTGCACTTGGGTATTGTTTTGATGATAGATCTATACTCGATATTATATTCCATGACTAAGGTATGAAATTTTGTGTAAACAATAAAAATAATGTTTGAAAATTTGATAGTGACAAATAGCTACAATAGCAAGATCAAATATCTAATGATAGACGGCAAACAGTTGACAGTTGAAGTTAATAAAGAAATATCAGGTATATGTTTCAGCAGCAATAAGGTTGCTGGTGACAAGCTAAAACTTTCACTTATAAGATCCGGTGACAGCGAGTATTTCAATTATCTTGAACAATTGAGCCAGAAGTTATCAGCAGGATTTAAAAACTTTCATGATCCAATCAGTCAACAAAAATATACTAAACTTACCATCGATCTCGATCGGTCAAAAGTATATTTTATCGACAAAAAATATCCTCTTAACAAGCTGCAAATGAAAGATTTATTTGAATGTCGTCGCTGTGTGAGCGGTAAAGTAAAGTTTAGTCTCTATTATCGCGATGATGAAATATTTGTAATATCAATGGTTGAAACATTGATAATTGGTGATGAGGTATGAACTTTAGAAATAATGTTTCACTATGGTAATTTATATTTGTTTGGAGAGTCTCCGAGATGGTAATTTATATTTGTTAGGAGGTGGGTAAAGGTCTTGGATTATATTTGGTCTAGAAATCTCCTTACTAAAAAATGAAAGTCGTTTTGGGATAGGGTTTTGTGGGTCTCCGAGATGGTAATTTATATTTGTTTTGAGGGTTGGGAGAGGTCCTGGGTCTAGAAGTCTCCATTTCCCTTACTACTAAATCAATACATAGGTTAGGTCAAACAAACCCCAATCTGATTTTATTATGGAAACTTATGAAGCATACATGTCTAAGGTTATATATCACTTATCACTTGCTGGTTCATCGAATTCACTTTGCATGCCCTTCTCTCTCTCTCTCTCTCTCTCTCTCTCTCTCTCTCTCTCTCTCTCTCTCTGTTCTTGTTCACCTGCCAATCAGCCTTCAGTAGTAACGCAATTGATTTACATCTCTCTATTTTGATACAAGATAGTAAAAGTGGCAGTAAAATCTTTATTGAGAGAGAGAGAGAGAGAGAGAGAGAGAGAGAGAGAGAGAGAGAGGATACTAAAGAACAATATGGTCAGTATCAAGGGCAAGTCATGCATAATAATGAATTAGAGCAACGTTTGAATTACCTCTTGTTTGTTTTTCCCGTGTCACCCTCCTTGTAACGGGGATACAATGACCATGCTTTCAGTATTCGGGACGACAGATATTCGCTGTTTTAGAGCTATATTTTCTCTTTATAAACCATAAGCATCTCTCTCTTTTTGATGTTAGTAATCAATATGAAACGGAAAAAGACTGAACGTATTAATCTCCAACAATTGTAATACTACAGCTGCAGGACCCGATTTACTGGAGGGCACGCTCGGCCGGCATGTCAACAACCAACTCGCTCCGTCAACAAACAGCTTGCTGTAATCAATCTTAACTCTGTAGGAAATGTTTGTCTATGTATCTGTATGTGGCGTAAATAAAATATATGTAGAGCATTGCGATGTTTCTTTCATAGTTCATAGGCTCTCTCTCTCTCTCTCTCTCTCTCTCTCTCTATATATATATATATATATATATATATATATATATATATATATATATATATATATATATATATATATATATATATATATATATATATGTAGTTAGGTAGATACATAGATGGATGGGTGGGTGTGAAAAATGAATATACCATTGTGCCCGTTTACAAAAAGAATTTGCTTTTAATTCAACGGGATATGAGTATATATGTTTGATATGTTTATCATTTTTGTCTTCAAATCCGCTTTGGCATAATCACGATGGATGCTCTCAAAATAGATACATTATAGTTTTTATATTGAATCATTATTGTATCTTTACGAAGGGCATGCATGGCGATGATGCGTAAAACTTGCAGGAATATAGAATGCACATATCTCTGATATCCTATAGAGAGTTACTACGATTAAGAAGTGCAATACACATGGCTGAAATGAAGAAGTTATTTTGGGATGCGATGTGGTGGATAATTATTATCTTCGAACTGGTAGCATAACTGATGCTGCTGTGGATGATCTGAAGTTGGATTTGAATATCTGTGATTTATTATCCTTATTGCAATCAGTTTTGCCGGTACTACCTTCTCCATAGCAACACAAAATCAAATGCCATCAAAACATTGGGTGTGTTTGTTAGTTATTTGAATATCTTATCAGACCGAAAAGAAAAAAATAAAACAAGACAAAGAAAACTGTTTGGGTATATTCTCTTGAATCGGAATAACAATAACATTTCAAAACACAGCATAAAAGTCCATTTTTCTTCTTTTTTGTATTGCCTTTTTTAAATATCTTTTCTAGTAAGGATTCTTCTGCCGTTTTCACTTTCTTTCTGCTTGTCAAGATCTTTTTAATTCTCTCCTCGAATCGGTTCTTGACCTGTTTCTTCTGAACGCTCTTCCTTGTTCCCTTTTTTATTTGCTTGGGACACTCCGAAGACCAATATCATGTTCTTAACATTGATAGCAGATAGCTTACTTCGGTCTCTCTTCTCACCTGTCTTGTAGGTTCTTTTTCTTTGACACTAAGGACATCAAGGACCAAGCGTCATTTCTTTTGCTAGACATGACAGGTATCTCCACTGTAATCTCGAGAAGAGAAGTCTGGAATCTTGATGGAATTATAGTTTCAAATGAATCTATGTTAATGTCGGAAGAGAAATAGCCTAATTAAATACAGCTGGAATACATTATCATCATGAAAAAATCACAACTTTCCAAAGAGGACCTGGAATCAAAGCGATAACGAAGTTCTGCGCTCGCTCGCAAGCCGAGACAAGTGTTAGCAGAAGTTCGCTATAGCGATTTTGAGGAGGACTTATCCTTATCCAACACCATCGAATGTCTCTTCTAGATCGAGAGAGTCAAGACCGGCTATCGAGAAACGTGTTCGGCAGCCAATGAATAATAGTTTCACATTCGAACTATTGACCAACTGATTTTCAGGAACTTTAAAATGCACTTACATGGTCCATTGAAAGAGTTCTAGTCTTAAGTCCGTAAGTCCCGGCAGAGAAAGCAGCTGTCATCAACACTGGCCTATTGGAGCATATGTTAGAGAAATTGAAACGAAAGTGCCAAGCTGACGATCAATGTCGTTAGCGACAATCTGTCTCCCAAAAGTTTGAAATATCCTGTTTGGATCGAGTTTAGTACACCTGCCGAATTTACTTCGTCCAACATCTTGGACATTTTTTATCACGTCCAGTAATAGAAGAATGAGTTTTACCGGATTGATGGAAAAGCGACCCTTCGTTTGACACATGTTTTGCCTTTACCAGGCATCGTAAAAGCATTTTTTTATTAGTGAAACAGCTTCTCATTACCAAACAACGTATCGTACAGATTGACAACGATCAAGATTAGACGTGTTTAGCACCTGAGATGATAGTGGCTCGAACTCATGTATAGAAAATTGATACTGCAAAATGAAAATGTATCAGTCGATATGACAGAACGAAACGACAGAGAGAAGCATAAATCCTTTGAAACATGAAGAATATTAGAACGATAACTTAGGTGGAATTCATGAAATGCGAAGCTTCAAAATGTACTAGCTCTTTGTTATACGCTAATGGCGTACTCTCAAGTCGTTATTGGATAGCCACTGTTTCGTTAACCTAATTTTCGAGACGCACAATACATTCACGCTTATCATCACAAGACTCATTGTGATACTATTACTAATATCATGCATTGTATCATATATGGATATTATTGTTAAAATAAGACTAAGGACTTCACAACTGGGACTAACAAATTTATTGTGGAGAGAGATACCTGTGTATCGTAACAATAAACTATTCAACAGTTAACCTCCAGACTAACATTGGTCAGTCCAGTGAGTTACGAGTGACATAGCAAGATCGAAATCCAACAACATAAAAGTGGTTGCGAATTATTCACAGTGTGTTCCACTTGTGGACGTCATGTTCGTATTAATAACAAAAAGTCACCCATTTGAGCAGGAAAAAAAAACAATGTCCATTTTGTAGCCATTTTGTCGAGTGAGATCATCAATGTTATGCTCAGAGATTTGAAAACAAACCAAAGGAAACGTTGAATAACCAGAAGGAATCCTTTGAATAACCGGATTAAGAAAATAAATAGGACCATCGTGTGGAGATGGGACTTTCCTGGGCGAGACACAAGCCATTTTTCAGAAGATAGTTGAAGCCTTATGTCCCAGACGGGACGAAGACGACTAACTAACTAACATGAGTTATTTGGCTATGTCTTTGAGCAGAATGCCTAGAACGTTTGGAATGATCGAAACGTCTAAAGCCTATTTTCTACACTGTTTTAATACCAACGCAAATGAACACTTCGTGCTCCCGCATTTGTCTAAGTCCGTTAGTACGACCCCGTCGGTATGCGAACAGAACACAGATAAGCTATTTATCCTTGGTATCAAACCACTGTTCAGAACCTTTTGATTTACAAAAACAGTGTTGAGCTATCGTTGATCTAATGTAGATAATTTACCACTTTGTTGTGGAATATTTCGACGGTTTTTTCTGGATCACGGAGTTATCGATCCCTTAAAGGAAGTCTCTGTCATTGCCAAAGCTTGTGAATTAGTGCACTGAAAGAAGATCCAGCCCGAGAGCATCTAGCCCTCACACCACCTCCATCCTATCAAAATCTGTCAGCAATCGATATTCAGCCACAGTTTACGTTGGTAACATTACACGTATGAAACTTAAGACAAGTTTATGCAACATTCTAGAAACGATGAAAAAGAAGATTGAATCTTATTGCTTGCATGGTTGTAATTTTGAAAACCAACAGTTCATTTGATGATTTCAGTGATACTTTTTTAAAGGATGTCATACCTGGCATCATCACCTACACCTGCACCATGCTATGACAAAGTCAACCATGAAAGAGTTGTACAACAGAAAGTTCAACAACGCCAGAGTTTGGACAGTGAGGATCTCAAGTGGTAGAAATGTGGGAAGGCTACTATTATCGACACTGCATAACAGTTCCAGAATACTGACGCATCGTCGAAGAGTGAGATGTGAGGGACATCAAACCTTTGATTTCATTAGCAGTTTGTTTGGGAACATACCAATTCAACACGTTTACTGTAATAGGTCAGCGAATCTCAAGGAGAATAAATCAAACACATCGGTGGATGTGTATTTATGTTTGATTTCCCACCAGTCATCCTAAATGTTTGACAGAAAAAAAATTCTATCTAGGAAGAATTAATAAAATGAAAATTTCTTCCAGCGACGAACTTGCACTATTGTGTCTTATCTCATTATTGTTATAGAAAAATGATGTTTTCTTTATGTCGTACGTGTGCTGAAACGTTTAATCAACGCCAGCCTTGCCGACATGACGACCAAGAAAACCCAGACAGTAAAGTGGAAAGTGGGTGAGTGTCAAATTGTTTCATGCTCTCGTGTTTACCGATTGTTAAACTTATAAGAAGTTTTGCATTTTGCTATATAACAGTACCGACAGGACGAGAACTCAGTTTTGGAGGTGTACTTTTCTCTGGCTGCTTTAACGACTTTCCAAAATTTAGTGCATCTCCAATTGGATAATTGGATAATTCCTATAGGATATTATTTTTATGCTCGGCATCCTCTAGATAGATTTCAACCCTTTTCAACAATTAGTTTGGCAATGTGCTGGATAAAACACACTGGCGTATACTGATTAATTACCATCTACCTTCTCATTGTCTTAAATTGGACTTTTCCGACAGCCAAACACTGTCCATCACCTTTTATGTTTGCATTATTTTCTAGGTGGGAAAAGAGCTCTTACTCCTACCAAAGACATCAACAAAAACCAATTTATCAAGCACATTCGACCCGCTATCAAAATGAATAAATGACTGAATTTGATGATTGTATACTCTGATATAGTCAAGTGCAACATGCTGCGAAACACTACCACTACGATGCTAAGATTTATTCCTTTCGATGTCGATTCTGCCTGAAACCTCTTACGATGATGGCAGAAACAGATATCATTCAATGAGAATTGTGCACCCTCTTTAACTTCCTTGTCCGTAAGTCGTATTTTGATAGTGTGAATGATAGTAGTAATGGATATCTTGGACAGTATGGTATATTCTCTAAAGGAAACGTAAGCGTACAACTACATTTTCGAGAAAGATTCTCCAGTGAATCATAACGGATGTATCCCGTATATTGAGGAGTAGCAAGGACATGGTTTGGGTGGTATGATGAAATCAGTTTTTTGTACGATAGCACCCATCTTGCAATCTATGGTTACAAGAGGATTGCATGCTTTAAACGATGCGGGCTGAACGCAAAGGAAAGAATCTCTCCAAAACTTCTTAAGCAACCAACAAAGTCCAAAAATAAGCATTTATGAAGGGGAGGGGGGAGGGACTCTGTTTTGAATCAGACAGGAAAAGAACTCTTTGGTTACCATAATACCCCGTTAAATTCATTTCACACTCCTGGCAAAAACAGAAAACATAGTCATGGTGTCATGATGGCCAAACAAGCAGAACACTCAGAGTCTTGGTTTGGTTGCCACTTGCCTGAAACCATTATATATTACGATCCTGAGCAGAAAACGTTGTGGTTGTCAACCGATCATCCTTGTTAAAATCAACACTACAAAACTAAGCTCTCTTGCAACAGAGTACCGAGGCTTTCCATTCATAGCCTTACTTAACAGATCTTAATTTTGTTAAGGTCAAGAGTGGGACTCATTACTTATCATCGCCCTTAAAAATGATTACCTGATACATTCATTACGTTCTGACCCACAGTTCGTGCACAAATTCTTGGAACCATGTTGTGTGTGCCAAGACTGGTCCTTCCTTTAGACAATCTACGGAGCTTCCATCTTACATCATCAACACAGACGCCAGTCATCGCCCGGGAATCAAATGGGTCGCTGTGTACTATCGCAGAGTGGGATATTTTCATTAGTATGGATTAACACCTAAGGAAGTTAAGCTCATAGACTTTATGAGAAGACATGCTCTAACCAATCGATTCAATAATGTGAGATTGCAACGATAAGATTCGAGAGACTGTTGACAATATTGAGTGTATTGTCGTCATCAACGCCCATTGAACATGTACTGACTTGTTTTGTAAGTGATTATTCGCGCAAAAATGCAAAAATAGAAGATAGTTTTGAGAACATTATGGATATCTATTTTCTTCAGTTCAGGAACGTGTCCATATACGACATAATGACATTGTACTAGATTATTGGAAATCTAGTGTTACTCCACAATGTTGTCAACCTGCAAATATGTCCATGTACAGCAGTTCGCTTGGTACTTGTCAGTTGTACATGAAGAGGAAGGGGCTAGCCGTATTCCGACTTAGTCAGTCCTTGCTGATGTTTGAGATAGCGGGTCTTATTTTGAAAATGTTTATTTTGAAGAAACCAACCTCATGTTTGTTTTCATTTCAAACAAAAATTTATTTTGACGTGCTCTTTCACTTTTTAACTGTCAATCTTTTCAATTTTTCTATGAGGATGTTACCTTTCACGTCCGCGTCGTCTTCAGTTTGAGGAGTCATTCCATTCACATCTGTGCCTTTAGCATATGAATCGGTGCGTTCACTATTCTTGCAATGCATCGTTGCCCGGACAACCCAGAATAAATTTAGCTAGGCATTGAAAATAGAACAATTGAATCTTGTTCCATGGAGAAGGAGTTGAACCCATCATGAGCAGAGCAAAAGAGTATTATCCCAATGCAATGCATATTGAAAGGAGGAAAATCTCCTTGAAGTTCTGGAAAGAACTGAAAAGAGAAGTAATAAATCAAAAAGTAGAAATGATTAATAGGGCAAAGTAGAAGCTAGAGAGAAAGGAAAGGGAACTTCGAGCCACAATCAAACCTAAGAATGGGTCAAGAAAGGTGAAGCAAACTGAAGAAAAAGCAAGATGACAGCAGGAGTTGCCCTTCGTTCCGAGCGTGAAGAATTGGGAGCTGGGGGCATTTTAACCTAATTTTAGCATCTCGGTTTCTGTCTGCATTTGGAACAACTTGGACCATATGTGCCCTTGCTGTCAAGCCCGGCCTGTGGCGTGAAATTGTCGGTGAATGTTCATAAGATCAACTATCCAGGATAACACCCGATGGCTCTTTTCAGGTATAACCAAATCTCTCTGAAACACAGATACGACTCAGTTATTACTAATCTATATATGTTTGTAGGTATATGCATGTCTTTGTCTAAGACTTTCTTAACTAAAACGTTAGCAGGTTTATGGGTACAGTGTGTGTAAGCACTAATATTCTCGTGTGTAATAGCCTACATGTATATTTGTGGGTACGTGAAGTATATGTAAACACGCTTACCTTTCTGTGTGTTAATATATAAGTATGTTTGTATGTATAATGTGTAACAGTTTCTCCCTTTACATCCTACCCATTTCTTTGCTTAGTAAGTGTGCATGTGTTGGTCACTCAAACGACGTATTGGGTTAGTAGGTGTAAGTACTGTTCAGCAGCAACTGGGTATTAGTATATCTATGTGTTAGTCAGTTCGTGTTGGTGTTGTTTAGTAAAAGTTTATATTAATCCTATCCACCTTTTCAAACTTCACTTTTCCCTTCTCTCCATATCGTCCCAATTTTGTACCTAACACAAAAGCATTTATAAAACAAAGGGAAATTTCATATATCAAAAATCGCTTGCCATTCAAGAAAAAGTTCTGATTATCAACCACAAAGTGAACTGGCTTGCTGCCTGGGACGTTGTCATGTTAAATATCTTAATAGCAATAAAATAGTTCAAGCTGTGTTTCATCTTTAATTTTTTTTTCAAATCCGTGTTTTGCCATTTTGCTAATTATGAGTTCTCCAAAGGGGCTCGCTCCAAATCAGAACTTAATTTTAAAGGGAAACAACTCAGCACGGGTAATTCACGACCATAACACTGAGCTATATCCATTTATCTATAATTCTTTTCTAACGAGACTCCTTTCTCTCTCTCTCTCTCTCTCTCTCTCTCTCTCTCTCTCTCTCTCTCTCTCTATATATATATATATATATATATATATATATATATATATATATATATATATGGCTGTCATTGCACATACAAACTGTTCTTTAAATATATCGTGGAAGTAAATATACTTTCTTACAGGTCAAACTTTTTTATATTTCTTAGGATTAAATTTAAAATACGGTCGAAGCAAGAAACAAAATGCGTGTCGCGTCAGGTTTCATCAAGGTGAAAGTATTTGGCCAAGTTTTGTGAAGCATGATGACCCATTCACTGGCGATCATGATGACACAATCCAAGAAAGCATGATGATTGTCGCATTGTATTTCCACCCCGTTAGAAATGAATACATTTCTTCATCGGAAATCTCTAAGTACTAGCAAATGAAAATGAGGTCTGTTGTCAGCCAGCACAAGTTTCTCTTTCAAAGCAAGAGATTCCATGTTAGATAAGAATGGTCCACTATATTGTTACGACAGCAAAAACTTTAAATATTTCTTCTATCCTTCTAACAAGACTTGTGTTTTGTTGATATTTTGGGATTAAAGTAATTTTTCAGCACACGATAGGCTATAAGCGGCGGCCAGTATATTTCTTGGAGGAAGAACCCGGGAAAACACCATCGATCCACGAGAAACTGCTGGGAAGCTTTCTCACATGCCCTACATTTGCAGAGACTGAGACTCGAACCAACGCGGAGAGATGAGATAACAGTAATCGGTTAAAGCGAGCGCTTTAGACCACTTGGCCACCCGGGGCCCCTTATAAACTATCTATTCGAAGCCCTTATTTAATGTGGTTATAATTTAGGGTCATTGTCGCAAAACAGACAACTGGTACACTCCACTCCATGATCTACTACCGGTATTATAATAATAATATAGCTGACCATATAATTAGTAAACATGTAACCAGTACATTTTCTGTTAAGCATTCATCGCCAATACCAAGTTGTTGGAGCTAGTCTTTGTATCGTGCCTGTTATGTCCTTATGACTATGATTGTGTTGCCTGTTCATACATTTGTACCTGAATATTGCTCCAAAAGTATTTATTCTTATTTCATACAATATTGCATTTTTTAATTACAATTAAGTTACTAGATCCCTCTTTTAGCTGTTTCACCTAGTCAAACTGAGTATTATGCACATATACAATGAGCGCTTTAATGTGCTGTCTCGCCAGTCATGATTGATGAATCGACAGTCAAGGATGTCAGTATGTTGCAATGCTCGCTGACTTGTTTTTGGTCTGTTGACCTATGCGAAGAACCCCTGCAGTCGTGAGTAATTATCATATTTTCCAACCCTTTTTCTGCCAGAATTCAATGACTATCTTCTTGTGTAAGAAATATTCTTGTAATATTAATAGTTTCGCACAATGGAACAATTATATTTATGGATAATATCTCATATAACGGCCATTCAACTGGAAATTATTAAAACTTACAGTAGTTCATCTTTTGGTAATTGAAAATGAGCAATATGATGCTTACACATGTCACTTCTATAACGGAAGGGCAATGTACATGATCCAAATTTACAAATCTTTGTTGATAAATAAGTCTTGTGGAAATAATGTAGAAAAGATTCACACAGCAATTAATGCTTGCAGGGAGGCATGACAGTTAGCTTGCATCGTAATAGTGACAATGTATTCATCCGTTTGATTCTAAGAACTGTTGTGATGTTATTTGCAGGAGTAGAAACAAATTCGGGTACCCACACAACTATCGATGCCATAGAAATAATTTGACAGATGAATCTGTTGAGGGCATGCATGGAATATATCTGAGTAACAAAAATTGATCAAATAAAAAAGCATATAAAACCCATTGTCAACGTTTTAATGAAGCTTACAAAACATCAAGGCAACACAAACAAATGTTCTTGTTTTATGATAACAAAACTGTGAAAAATGTCCACAAAATTAAACGAAAGTAATCAAAACTATTAAATATGTAGGAGAAGAATGGTTTTAATTTGTTCTTTATTATAATAGTCTATACGATGTCAGGCTTAACTTTCATGCATGCACCGGACCATGAATTTAAAAAAGTGCCAGAAATTACTTAATTTCTTCAATCGTATCATATATCCCGTTATTCTCTCATTTTTTTCTTAATCAGATACAGAACTCTTTAGACCGAGATGCATAATATCTCAGTTTCAAGACATTATCGTCCAAATCGAAAAGTAGTATACCAGAGCATATCAATCCAAATTCAATTCCAGTCCATTCTGAAACAGTTAAGTCTGATTATCAGTCTCATTTTATATATATATATATATATATATATATATATACAACAATATATATATATATATATATATATATATATATATATATGCTGTAACAGCACATTTGTCTTTTGATATTGGAGCCACTGTCAATGTTAGGAAGTAACTCTGATCATGGAAACCTCCATGCAACTGGTCCTTTTTCTAACAAGTCGTGTACTGGAATATTTACAATTTAGGTTCCTGTCCCTCATAAATAGCTGGAAGCCATCTTCGTACAACATACGTAACACTTTCAATTTATCTGTAGATCCCGTCCCGTGTAGTTCTATCTGCATCTGCTTCACAGAGCGTAGAGTACCGGACTGTACCATCTGGGGTATGGACGTCCATTCAGAACCTTCTGTGTCAATTTTCAAAATGTGTATTGTTCTCTGAAATTAAAGTAATTACATGCAATCGTAAAAATAAATAACCGAAAAATTAAAAGATCCTTAATAACTAATTACAAACATGATTATTACCATTGTGGTATCTTCTAAACATAAAGTTTTTCAACAAACAAGATTTTAACAAAGTGAGCAAACATTACGATGGGTTAAACCCAAAATATAGTATCATATTTATATTATAATCATCTTAGTCATAACAAATTTGGTTTTATGTTTACAAATTGGTCGGCATTTCACTAAAGGAAATAGATTGATTAACAAAATGCGTTCCTTATTTCTATGCTTTTCTCTGTCATATCTACTTTCTGTCTGCTTTGCGATCTCATCAAACCAAGAAGAAAATTCCACTTTTGCAATGAAAATAATCTTATATAAATTATCATTCACTGTCATTAGTATTTGAAAATATATTGAAATGATCTATTCTGATAATACTATCCATTACATTGAAGGACTGATTTATTGCATTTCCAGGAAATCGACAAAGATATACCTCTGTGTGATTAAGATCACCTAGTATTTGTTCCAAAGTTCTCATTTTCCACTGATTTTGTTAGACCTCATTTTTCGCACCAAAACCGACCATGTTGAATGTGATATCTTTAGAATAATTGTAGGTCTCACCTTTGTCACGCATGCTAAAATGAAGTATAGGTAAACTCAAAAAAATTAAAATATAAAATATCAATATATAAAAATACGCATACAACTTTATCGATAGCAAATGCATCCAACAGTATCGATATATCTTCTAATACTGCCAAATTTCCCCTGGGGATATAGTGTATCATTGACGAAGTATAAGTGATAAATAAAACAAAATTTATCGAATACGACTTAACGAAAATATAACCACTAGAACAGAGACTGAAATTTAGAATGAGGCGTCTTTAATTGTCTGACCGTCATGCAGAACTGGCCACCAATTGAAAGAAAGAAAGAATGCCATACAAAAGAATCTTTACATTTACTATATAGGTATGTACGTGTTACCATCAGCATGTTTTCAGAACTTCAAATATATAGCTCGATCAGCCATATATATATATATATATATATATATATATATATATATATATATATATATATATATATATATATATATATATATATATATATATATATATGTGTGTGTATTGCTACGTGTAGGCTCGTACAAAAATGACAAAATGACAAGAGAAAAGAGTGAAGCCAACAAGCTTTGTAAACTTTAACAAAATAATTTATTTCCCTAGAAAACAATGCAAAAATTGGAAATAGGACTTACGGTTTGTGAATATAATCCAAAATTTAATCCTAAGACTGAAAAGTACAAGCACTATCACTAAACAGTTCTAATAGAATCCGGGTTCGAATCTCGATGAAATTCCAGTATGGAGGCTATGACGTCAGATGAGGTCTGTCCTGATGGTAACAAATCCTCAATTGAATCACAGTTTATAATGTTTCCGTTAAACTCCAGAATAAATTTCCACTGAATTTCTTTCTCCCAGAACTTTTATAAAAAAGGTACACTTGTTTAGTTTTCTAGAGAATAAATTATTAAATTCCAAAAAACAGATGAACTTCAAAAACAAACTGGCATCAACAATTGAAACCTCTTGAGCCCTCAAGGTTTAAAATACAACTAACTAAATCTACTAGAGAGCGTCTGTTTAAAGCCGCGATTTTAGATCACATGGAGTCTCGCGTGATAGACTACGTGATTTCTAATTTGAACATCGCAATAGAAAAAAAATGCCATTTATCACGTATACAAGAATAGCCCTATCTAAGAATCAAATTCTCACACTGAAAATATAAAAAATGAACGACTGTTTCCAGCTCAGCTAACATGCGGGCCGAAAAGACCTTGGCAATAGCCAATCGTCTTCACTCGATGTTTACAAAATCTATAAACCTAGAGTGAGTTAAAAATAATGCTAA
Organism: Megalonaias nervosa; assembly: GCA_016617855.1. NCBI lineage: Eukaryota > Metazoa > Mollusca > Bivalvia > Unionida > Unionidae > Megalonaias > Megalonaias nervosa. The sequence continues at coordinate 1,025 of JAECUM010018665.1, read as the reverse complement.
TGTAATACCTTTTACGTTCTATACAAACTGAATTTACTGAAATAAATATCGAATCCCGTGAAAATAATCATTATAATAAAATGTAATGAAACAAAAATAAAATAAGAAAGAATTTTAAAACTAACACACAAGCAATTTAATTACATATACGTAACAATATATATATATATATATATATATATATATATATATATATATATATATATATATATATATATATATATATATATAATCAGAAACAGAGATAGACAGAGAAATACAGACAGACAGACATATAGACAAACATAGATAAAGGCACAGAGAGAGGATAGAGACAGAAACAGAAATAAGTAGATATAATGTTGACTAGCTAATTTAAGCTAATTTAAAAACTATAAACGTCTCCATTCATAGGAGAATATATTAAGTATAAGTACGCAATTTTTCACAATGCAATAGCATTGACATAATTCTTTTTTGTTCGTTTTTGGGGTGTATGACACTATGATAAGACAGAAGGTGCTAAAATTTATTTTGTTTATAAATGCACGAATACATGACTTTCACTTTGTTTACTAACCTCATCAAATATTTTTTTGAGAAGACATGAAAAGACAGTATACAGCATTTTAGTGGGCATAGTTCTAGTAAATTTCGTCAAGTAAATAAGAGAAATGAATAAATATGTTTCATAGGAATGACAATTTTTAGCAAATATACTTGCAAACAAAAAAGATAGGTACGATGATTTAAGAAGTTCTAGAGAAATTAATTTTAACCTGCATCTATACGATCAAACAATTGAGATTTACTCAAGCAAAGTAAAACGTATAGATTTTGTCTTGCTTGCATGTACATAGTTTTAACGGTCTAAGATAAACGATTTTTCTTCTTGTGTCAATCACATCGAAATAAAAATTTCCACCATGCAGTATATGGATAATAGGACTTCTCGTACAGCAAAGTTGCAAAGAAATTCTTTTTCGTAATATTCAATATTATTTCCATTATCAAACATACTTTCTAGTAAAACTTCACCTTATAAG